>VZTJ01003580.1:2936005-2966368 GCA_013397795.1 Orthonyx spaldingii
AAGCCCAGACTCCACCTTTGCACTGAAGGGATTGGTTATGCAAATATGGAAGGGGTTTCCTGGCAAATACAGCTTTCTACTGTATGGTTAATTAAATCATCACTCAAAAGCCTTCCAATGTGACGCTTCTGTCGTAATCCAATCAGGTTACGTAGGTCCTAAACAAGAAAGATATTTTCCACATCTGGAAGTCAGCAATTTAGCAAGTACTGCACATTATTAACCAATTCAGAGCCCACTTCCCAGGGGGATCGTTTTTTCTTTTTTTTTGAAGTTTGAGTGTTCTTAACCAACGCTCTGCCGGTTTGTTAATCAGAAAGCTGGTTTACACCGCGCGTAATCGAGAAGTGATGTCGAAGTAAGTAAAGGCAGCTCGAGCCGGGGATGCTGAGCGAGGGCGTTCGGCTGCAAAAGGGGCTGATCCGGCTGAGTCGCTCATGCCCAGCTCCCAGCACAACCCACAGCCGTTCCCTCCTCCTAAAGGAGCTGGGAATAATCTCAGTGCAAAGAGAAACTTCGCGTCTTGCCCACTCGCACGGTCCTTTCCCAAGGTAAACGTGGGGCTGCCCAAGGGGCTGCGTTAAAGAACTGCGAAACAATTTCCCTGCTCTGACAAGAGTCCAGTCTATTCCAGCACTTTATTTTTTTCTTTCTTTTCCTTCTCCCCTTCCCGAAGAAAACCGAAACAAACGGCACGCTGATCCCGCACTGCACTTTTACCAACATCAAGCTTAGATAAACTGCTCTTGAACTGTGCGCTGAACGTGTGCCTAAAGCAAGAAGTGGAGGGCGAGCAACAGCGATGGGATTTGCGCTCCAAAATGGTCCTGCTCAGGGAACACCTTCCTGACGGTTCAACATCGCAAAGGAAGAAAGGGACCCCCCTTCTCGCCCCCTCGCCCCCCCGCGGGGTGTCTTTGCAGCTCTTCAGAGCCACCGAGATCTGCCTGGGATGTTTTTTTCTTTGGTTATCCCTTGTTTAGACGGGAGTGGGTGCCCCTGTGAGATGCGGGTGAGGCAGCGCACGGGGGGGCTCCGGGTAGGGGCATCCAAACCCCCTCCGGTGCTGGGAAGTGGCACCTCCGGGTGTCCCCCTGCTCAGCCCCGAGCTGCAGGCGGAGTGGGGAGGGAGAGGCAGGCTCTGGCTGTCTGCTGCCACTGCTATCTCCAACTAGGCATAGGTGGGAACAAGCTGCCTTAATATTTCGAATTATTATTTTTATTTATATTTCTTATTTTTATTTACATTTCTAATATTTTCCCCCTCTGCGAGCCATCACGGCTTTTTAAAAAGTTTTCTTGCCACTATTCTCTGATTGCCAACGTGATTTTCCTGCAGGATGCATGACTTCTCCATGCCTAAATGTACCTGTATACACAGAGACATATCACACACACAGAGAATGATGATATCTTAATGAAATATATAGCACAGTGCAAATATCCTGAAATCAGATTCAAGTATTATTACTTTGAATTAGATCCTCTCAGATCCAGAAGGCACTGCCTATAAATCAAGGGCAGTCTGGCAATTCCTTAAAGAGCTAAACTGAATTTAGATGCATATGATAAAAAGAAAGAAAAAGAAAAAAGTGAATGCTAATTACTGACTTGCTCGATTTCCACTCACCCACGTTTTCTAGGAGAAAAAGGAGAAAATCTAAAAACCAACCAACAAGTTCTCAAAATAAATTAATCCCATTACAAACTCCTTGCATATTATTCCTACATTTACAGATTACAGAACGAGGGGATGAACTGGAGATTACGGGAGGCTGTAGCCTGACTCGCAATAGGCAGCAGCGCTGTCGATGGCGTATCAATAAAATATATTTATTTGCAACCACGCCGAGAAGCAAACCCTCAGAGTGTGTGATGATGCTCAAGGGCTTTAAGGAACATGTCGGCATTGTCAGATAATCCCTATTCATAATTTTGCTGGCTGTTCTTTCAGCCCTCAATCTCACAGTTTCCCCAGCTCTGAAGTGCCTCAGCAGGGTTTGCATCGGAGCGATCAAACTGCTCGGATCTTCGCAGGACTGACATAGCACCCAACGTTATTAGATGCTGTTCTAATGTGAGATGTGGGGGTGTTTGTTGGTTTTTTTTTTTATTTTTATTTTTAATTTTTTTGGACACCGGACATAAACATTTAGCAATCAACTAAGCCCTTCTGAGATGGATTTTAACCTTAATCCAGGCGATGATTTCCTGCCCGGCTCTGAACTAATAACGGGTGTGCAGCTTCTTTAGGAGATGGAAATAATGACAGGCTACAGATCCTGCCTTTATTGGGGTGGTGCTGGATCCCAGTCCCTGCTCCATCAGCATCCCCATGCAGATCTTGTTCCCTGCTCTATTTTAAAACTTTTGCACATCCAATCCCCCTCCCCACCCCATCAGTTTAAAAGCAAGCAGAGCCAAAATATCCTCACAAACCCCAGCTCGTTCCTCGTGTACAGCTCCCAGCACTGTGGCTTGGAGATGCTTTTAAGGGCAGTTCTCTGAGTGCAGGTTATACCTCTTTTCCTCAGGTTTTCCTGCATGGAAATGCAGCGAGTTGAGATGAGGGTGGCCTGATCCTGATGCAAACCTGCCTGGTTAAAGCCACAGGAGAAGCTGCCTTGCCTCCAGCTCCTGGGGGGGTTTCCTTTGTCCACCAAAACTCATCGTGTTGAACATAAACCCCTTGGAAATAACCCTGTTCCCATCCCTGAGTGGATCTGTCAGGCCAGCCAGGGGCAAATCCTGCAGCCAGGGACAGGGGCAAATCCTGCTGCCATGAGAAAGAGGCTGTGCATGGAGAGAACCCCCCGATATCCCCAGGGAGCCAGCTCTGATTGAGAGGGGAGGTGCCCAGATACCAAGGAGGCCTTTGGGGCACAAGTTCTGGAGAACCTGAGCCTTCTGCTGAGACTTTCTGCTGTGGTGGCTTTGTGGGGGCCTGGTGGCACGGGCTGGGGGGATGATTTATTCACAGCCTTGTTTATTTTGGTGTGCTTGCTTTTTCCCCCATGGAGGATGGGTAACGGGGACTGTGTTTGCTTGCCCACCACGTGGAAGGAGGAAAACTGAGGGAATAGCAGCAAAGATGTTCTGGCTGATGAGTTTTGTCTAATACATTTTAGAGGCCGGTGAAGACAGAGGTTTAACACCTCTAAATACACTTTAGCTGCTCTGAGGCTTTTCCTTCAGGTCTTTCATAGCCAGAACTCTCTCATATTTTCCCCAAAGTGTGGAACCCTTCCTACATCAGGGATTAAACATCCCTGTTTAGGGGACCCAGATGAGATGTGCCCACTTGCAGCCAATCCTGGGGAGAGAATCCTTCCCTCCCCACAGCCCTGCTCTGCCAAGGGAGCTGCTCCTGCAAGATTTGGCATCCCCGTGGGTTCTGGCTCCTTCTCATGCTCCGATCTCTGGGGTGTAGAAGATGTCCTTGCCTTGAGAAAAAATTATGAGGTTGCACAAAAACCCCAAACCAAACAACAACAACAAAAAAAAGCCAGGGGGGATTATTTTCTGCAGTCACCTGTGGTAGTAAAGGATAAGACAGGCTGGAATAAATTTTGTGAGCAGAGAAGGCCCCATGTGGGCCCAAGATGCTGCTGGATACTTTTGCTCAATACAGGTGTCCCTATAAACTAAGATTTAGAAAGCAAAACCTTTATTTTTTTTTTTTTCCAATGTCCACATGGAGGAGAGGGCACAGAGGAGAGGAAGAAAGGGTCAGGGAATGACTCTCCCCCCACCCGCTGATGAGGTATTTGGGAAGAAAACTTTTGAATCAACATTCCCAAAGTTTTCGAGTTCCTCTGCGGAAAACCCATGTAGGGATAGGATATGAGCCAAAAGCAAGGGAAAAGATTGTCTGGCTTTAATTTATCTATCCCTGGGCATTTCTAACCAGCAGATCACTGTAATATTTGATCTTGTGCGAGTCTCCCTGAACGTTAAAAGTGAATCTCCTCATATGTTTTTGTTAATTTTGTCATTTATAAAGCCACTTCTGATGGCCTAGAGCTGCTCAGCTCCTGTTCACAACATCTGCCTGTGTGTCTGCAGCAGGGGAACAGCACCCACAAGACCCAAAACTTTTTCTCACGTTGGGCAGAGAGCAGTGAGGGATGAGCATCCTCCATCCACTGTCCCGCACCCTGAGCTGGAGATGCTTTTCCTTCTCTTCTGGGATCAACGCTGAAGTTCGGCCACATTTCTTGGCTCAGCTGGCAGCGATTAAAATTCACGGCTCACTTTTGTTTATAGTTGGTTGTTTACTTTGTTGAATTTTTAAAAACTTGTTAGAATGCAATTGAACACAGATTCAACAGTATTTAGGCTTGAAAAATAAAGATGCATTAGAAAGATGCCTATTATGCTTCAGAATTATTAATTGACATTTTTATGATGAATAATTAATCATTTGAATAATTTTCGTATCTCTGATCTGAACACATATTTGCATATCTAATGTCTGATTTTAAATGTGGTTTCTTTAGTTGCATTCTCCCAGGACAAAGACATGAAGTAAGTAACATCCTAATGCAAAACTTTTTTTCTTTGCACTCATAAAAGTATGTTTATTGAAATGCAAGTTCCCATCTAGTTATGAAGCTGTTAATAATCTATGCATGACATATATGCATTAATGAGGTGGTGAATCCTCTGGATACGAGCTCATTTAGGCCTCATTTGCTTATATACAGTGGTGAGGTCCCCTGCAATACACACACGTTACCTAAACCCATGTGGGGTTAAGCTAGGAAACCATAAAGAAATATCTCAGACACACAGTGTTCCTGTCTTGTTTATATGACACTCAGTGAGAAGATCAAAGGTTGTTTCAATTTGAGGGGTTGAAACCGTCAAGAACTTTTAATGTAAATTTTTACTGTGTCCTCCCAGTCAGCCAAAATCAGTATTTTCATGATATATTTTAATATGCCTAAATCATAGCCCTCAATACCCCACTTCGCTGTGAGCTGGTGGCGATAAAGGAAGAAGAGAAGTGCAGATCAGTTATAAGTTGGTCAGCAAAGGGGTGCAAGGGATGGTGCTCATTGTGCAACCCTGCTCGGCGCGGGGTTGGTGTGAGCACAGCTCAGCCACAGAGGGAACAGAAAGGAGGAAGGGGCAGCTGGACAAAACCAGAACCTGAAAGGTAGAAAAATTAAACAAAGGAATGAAAGAAGCGGCTTTTGCTCCACTGCCTCTGGCCATGGGTTAACTGTTACAGCAATGCTGCCTGCCTGGCAATCAAGGAGCTGCCTTCACTTGTGTAAGAATTTGATTTATTAAGAAATTCAGGCTTTGGAGAATTTTTGTTTAGTGGCACCTTTAAATGTACAGGAAACCCAAATATTCCATGTATAGCCTGTTGGCTCATTGACGTCAGACAGAAGAACTAAGGTGATGGTTGCTCTAGAAATATCTACAATTGATGCACTATTTATATTTAGCAGATTAGAGAAATTACACCAAAATGGAGGCCCAAATACATCACAGTGTTTAAACTTCCTTAGTGCCATTAATCCAAGGAACATAGCACATATGCAATGTAAAATGAAAATGAAAGCTTTTAATATCTGTATTTTTTCCATGCCAGGTAGCAAAAACAAAATGCCCAAAATAGATATTATTTTTTTATGGTGGAGGTATATTATATAGACTATGGTAATGTAGTGGGCAATATCTGACAGACAGATACTGCATAAAGAAACTGTGAAACACAGTTCTCAGAACAGGCTGAAGTTATACTGAATAGGATGTTTAGCAGTTGCATATGCTCAGTGATAACAGATTCTCTTTTTTTTTTCTTTTTTTTTTTTTTTTCTAGGAGGGGTAGAATTTGTAAGAGCAAGAGTGGTGAACTTGAGCAATTCTTGTCACATGGAGGGCTGAGCTCAGAGCCCGGTGGCCAAAACTGCCACTGCTTTGGCCATCAGGGTGGTGGCAATGGCAGCGAGTTCTCTGCAAAAGGACGAGGTGGGAATTGGGGTTAAACCTCTGCTTTTTTGGTTCTAAAAGCAGGAGAGAAAGCAAACATCCCTGAGATGCTCCCACAATTCTTTGCAAAGGGAGACATCTCCTCTGGGATTGGGATCACCCAGTAGCAATTCTGGAGTGAAGGCATCCAGTGCTGAGAATCCCAAAATGGTTTGGGTGGGAAGAAACCTTAAATCCCATCTCATTCCACCCCATGCCATGGGCAGGGACACCTTCCACTATCCCAGATTGCTCCAAGCCTCAGCCAGTCTGGCTTTGGACACTTCCAGGGATGGGGTATCAAGAACGTCATCCAAAGCCCCTCAGTTGTTGTCGTACCTTCATGAGATCAATGGACAACTTTGTGATAATTTATTAACATGGAGACTTTTTTTGTTTGGCTTTAGGCTGAATGGGAAATATAAATTCTACAGTTACACAGCAGCCTCTGTTCTACCTGTCTGGGACTAGAGCAAATTCCCTTTTCCCTGACTTTGTTAGTGTCTCCCTACTTTTCCCACTGACTCCTGATTAAGTTAATGGAGGTGAAATTAACAGCAAAGAATCTGGGTGCAAAGCTGACATTTTGATGTCCATCTGAAAGTTTCAGAGTCAATCAATTGCCCCAATTATTTCTTATCACTGTCCTGGGGAAAACATGTTTTTCTTTCTATGACTTCAGGAGATGAGCTAAATATTTTAAAATCTACAGAAACACAAGGGTTACGAAGACATTTAGACAATCCCAAATGATTTGAAACCATTAGCCTCTGCAGCATAGTTTCCAAAGAAATTCCTTGTGTACAGAATTGCCCAATATCTGGGAAATTGCTGCCGTTCTGCGGGTGGCTGCTGACTGGATCAGATTCCAGGAGGAGCAGAGGCTCAACCTGGTGACTGCTGCACACCTAAACTGCAGATTTACCCAGGAACTGGCAGACATCCCCTTCGTCAGGGGTGGCATCGGACTTGCCAGGTCTTCTGTTTGCTTCCCTCTGACTATCAGCATCATCTCCAGCCTGTCTGTGGATAGAGGCTTGGCCAACTGGCCCCTTTCCAAGCCCAAATCTTAGACTCTGGGTTATTAGAGCTGTCAAAAACTGGAGAGAGATTTTTTTCTTTTCCCTTGCAATGAAAGTGTTCTCCATGTTGTCACTCACTCCCCGATTTATGTTTTAAAAATGCTTCTTGGGAAATTTCCTGACTCCTCTCTGGGTCGTTTGAGGTGCTCCAGGTCAGAATGGCATTAAAGGTACCGGCAGCAGAACCAGTTGTTTCCCCCCATGGATGTTTTAGGTGCACATACACTCCCACCAATGCTACTATATCTCTTCAAACTTGCTCCAGGCAGCATCTAAACTATTTTAAACCTTCTCATCCTTTTTAAACACACATCAGCTATCCTGCTTCAAATCTCTGACAAGGATGTGAAAACCGCAGTGTCAGAACAACTGCTGCTCTCTTCTTGGATTCTGACAAGCAACCTTCAACCTGAAACCCTCTAAAAACGGCTATTTTTATCATTTTTATGTATTTTTTTAAAATTCAGGAGCGACTGTATTGACTGTATTCTTTTCTCTTGTTCTGACAGGTTGGAAATGGGTCCAAAAATGCAGGAGGCAGAATGTGGGAGTACTGTTTGATGTTCACCAAGAGGGTCCACGTGTCAGTCGGTCCACCTGCCAATGGGCCTATCACAAAGAGGTTGTAAATGAATGTGACTTTCCAAATTCTGGGCTAGGGGGGAGGCAAAATGGTCTCTGGAATAATTTTGGCAGCCTGGGTTGCGTTGCTGTGAGTGTTGATGTCCTCAGCTTCAGGAGTTCGGAATTGCAGCTCCATGTCTCCTGTCCCATAATTTGGCTGAGCCACATCCCACAGGTAAAGATATTTGCATGGACCCAACTCAGTGCATATATTAAGAGTGTGATACTAATTTCCTGCACAGGTTGCTTTGACGGCTGTGGGGGCTGCTGCTGATGCTCAGGGCACCAAAGCCCACCCTGGATGACTTTGCAGCTCATCTATACCAATGTCTCTGCTGGGGTGGCTCTGTGTGTGCAAGACCTCTTTCCCTACCAAGCAGGGAATGGGCAGAAGTGGTGGAGCCCAGGGAAAAGAGAACAAATCCAACCACAGCACAGCCTTGGATATCTGCTATTGGGGCAGGTAAGTGCCTGGGAGAGCTCCTGTGCCACCACCACCCACCAGCTGTGCCTGGCCACCATGACCTTGCCTATGCCAAAGCCTGCCTGGTGGTGGCACTCATTTTTGGGAGGTCCGTGCCCTGAATTTGGAGATAGGAATTTGTGGAGTAGCATTTCAGAGGTAAGAAGCGAGGGGTAAAAAGCCACATCTGATATTTAGTGTTGGAAAGTGGATCTGGTTGGAGGTGGGAGCAGCAGAGAAAGCGACACTGATGCACACACAAGGAAGGCAAGCTCTGCCTTGTAGGGAGAAATACAGAGCAGAGACGGAAAACACTGCAAATATTTGTTCCCATTGTCAGATGTTTCTATAAAATCAGTTGCTACTGAATCACCGCTGAAGTTACGGAGCATTTAAATAAGCAGAGGGTGAAAAAAGCTACGTCTAATTATATGTTTCGTGCCATTTACAGAGGTTTCCAGGGGATTTTCTTTTAATAAAAGTGCAGTGCATCAAAAGGAATAAATCCTACAATTTTGTTATTTACAAATCAGCTGCGTCTGCCGCGAGCTGACAGACTTATCCTCCATCTTACACCCCTCTCTCCATCCCGAAATGCAGCCGGCACACTGACATTTATATCAATACTCTTCAAGCATCTTTACACTATTTTATGCCCCTTACGTTGGTAAGCAAAGAGATCAGAAGAAAATCACCACAAAGGCACAAAAAATTCTGAAAGAAAAATACAGAGGAAAAAACTCCATACTGTTGGAAAATGAGCAACATAGATGTTTTCCAGATGAAGAGAACAAGTGCCTTTTACATCCCTGCTCACCGATTCCTGAAGATTTCAAATCGGAAGCCTGGCTGGAGATATGACGTAATCAATTAGTTAAAATGATTTACTAACATAAAACATAACACTCTTTCAATGATTAATTTTTCTCCCCTTCACATTTTTTTTCCCCCCTCCACAACCGCTCTGCCCCTTTCTGACTCCAGATTATTTAGCAGTTGACTTCGGTGTTCGGAGTGTTGCATATCAATCCCCGGGACCAAAATATGCCACTCATGTGTTCCCTGCTATGTAATCTATGGATGCAGCACCTAACCCTGCAGCCCTCCTCTGTGCTTCAGAGGGAAGTGAGATGTGCTGAATCAAGCTCCTTGCTGAGGCTGCACTTCGAGCTGAAGAAAACGTGAGAAAACCGAGAGACCACCTTTGTTCTTGTCCAGCTTGGCCGCTGCCATGACACAGGAACATGACAACTGCTCTGTAATTAAAACTCTGCATGCAAAAGACACCAGAAAAAGAAAGAAGTGAAAATAAGATGGTTTCTCACAAATGTGAATGTACCATGTATGTGTTGCACAGGCTAGGGATGCTTTATAGAGGCCTTGGGCCTGCCCTGCCATTCCAGGATGGGCCTCTTTCCTCAGCAGCCGCCGTCCGTCGAGCCAAATTGCATGATTGTTTTGTGATATAGATATGTGATGTGGACTGGGGACTAAATTAAGGACATTAAACTCAATTTCCTTAAGATATGAGCCAGATTTTAATATTGCAGCTGTCCAGAGGTGAAAGGGTAATGAGGACATGAGGAATTCCTGGACAGGAAAGGGACACTTGGCCCAACAAGTCTGTCCCCCTTCAAGTTTATTACAACACACCTCCCCACGTTGTCGATATATCCTCCAGCCCTGTCTGCCTGTGTAAACATGTCTGGCTATCTCTTCTGTTCATTAATACTTCAGTTCTCTCCGTGGTTTTATTTGACATAATGCCTACTACGCTGTGAATTGGATCCTCTGCAAGAATTCACTGTTTATTCTTAGACCTTTCATTTTTAATTGGCATAATCTGGGGTTTTTTTCCCCCTTTTTAAACTCACCAGATAAAACCACTACCTCAGTCCTCAACCTAATTATGAAAATATTCATGTTTAGGTCTTTTAAAAAAATGATTAGGCTCAGCCTTGGTTTATATAAAGCATCTTTAACAGTCAGAAACAACAATTGCTTCATATCTTATTCCTATTTCAGTCACTAAAGTTCTTCTCTGGAAAAGGTGATCAGAATTGGAATTACTGGAGAAAAATCTATTACGTTCCTTGTGCAATAAGAGCTCTTTTGATTTGCAGGCAATCCTTTGCTGGAGTGTCCATATCACACTTTATTTATACTGAATTGGCATTGATTCAAAATTGATGTTTGACAGATCCAGTACAATTTTTAAGGTGGAGCGGGACTTTTGGGAGTCAAGTATTAACTTATAATGATCTTGTGAAGCCAAGAAACAGCCTGGAAAGCCGGTAGGAGGAAAATAAGCTCCCAAGAAATTGGTACCATTACAAAGACTTCTAGCTGCTAACTGGTCTTTTTTTTGCTAAAAACTATCTCCCTTTAAAATTTCTGCTTGCAAAGTTGAGAGGGAATTAGCATACAGATGCTTCCTCAGACATGTGAAAAAACCTGGGTCTTTCCTTTCCTCTGAAGCAGCTCAAAGGAGAATGTCATTAAAGCTCTCAACACAAACTGCGGGGAAAGAAACACAAGTCACAGATAAACCTGAGTGATTTTCAAATTTCAAAGATCGATAGGCTGGTGAAATAAAAACACTCTGGGTGAAGCATGAAGTGGGAAGCAGGTAAAGTAGATGCAAGATCAAGAAAAGACTTTTAAATTTGTTAAGTGCATTAAAATCCCAGAAAACCAAGGTATTAACAATTATTTCTGATATATAGCCATGCCCTCGTGCTTAGGGAAACAACTTGCTTTTACCACAAATAGAAGGTTTTATTTATTTATTTATTTAGAGATTTTCCCCTGAGAAAAGAGGCACTGCTAGCAGAGGTTGTTTAGGGGAAGAAATTCTGCACCCTATTGAGAAACACTGAGGTTTTATTCAGGAACTATGATGGCAGAGCTGGGTGGACAGGGAACTTTTGAGAAACTTGGAAACGGAAGAAAAATTAGAAATTTCTTGGTTTCAGGCAGGTGAAGAAACAGTTATGACAGAAATGAAAACATGGACATGCAGCTGGTTAAGAAAATTAATCAGTAAACAGAATCTGAGAGGCACAGAAAGCTTCAGGTTTATATCCAGGACGTACAGTGATTAAAAAAAAAAACAACTGTACAAGTCCAAAAATTTGCCTTTGAATTTTGAGGGTTAAATACAGTCTTACTAGGCAGCTGGTGATCCAAAGAGGAATTAAAAATGCCACTTTAAGCCTGGACAAAGGGAATGAGGGATGTAAAAAACATTTCTCATGGCATCTCTTGGGCTGTAAACATCCACAGCTTAAATCACTTGATTTTTTTTTTTTTTTGTATTTCTTGTCTAAAGATACTGGTTTGAAAAAGTGGAAGTTAGTGTAGTGACTACCACAACATCAGACTGTTTTTGGTGGAAGTCCTTCCATAAAGATAATAAAGGAATAATTGGTAAAACGTGTAATAATAAGTAGAAATTTTAATCTTGGTACAGGTCTTATAAATCCTCATGTGGCCAGATCTTTTCAGTCTTGCTGTTGAAACCCAATCCATTGAAATGAGTGAAGTAGATGTGGCAGTAAAGCCAACAGAATTTGGATGTAGTGTTGGGCAAGTTGTTTGAAGAAATATGGATGTAAAAGTTGATAAAAACAGTAAAGCCATAGGAGCAGAACCCATTCTTAGCTGCTGCTAGTTTAATTTAAATACCTGGTGAAATCCTGTGTAGTTATCAGATGACAAAATGAAACTGAAAACTCTTTAGGTAACCTCAGATGCTGGATTGGGTCCGTTCAGTCCTGTTCAGCAAGTTTTTAATTTCATTTTTTCATCAAAATTTATTGGAGGACATATCCTTCTGTCAGGTGAAGGACCTATCCACTGGACTGGAACCCCGTTCTTGGGATTTTTGCCTCTGTGGCAGCTTATTTTCATGGACTAATAAATGGGGAATATAAAAATATCCACTGGGAGTAAGGTCCAAGGTCCCCAAAACCTCTCCAAATTTTAGAAGGCACATCCCATTTTCAATGACTACACTGAAAGTGACTGCAAGTTGTGTTTCCCCGTGTGGAGACACTCTTGTAAATGGGATTTAGGAGCCATAATCTCTTTGGTACTTCTGAAAAAACATCAGGAGAGCTGTCGAGCTTCTCCAGCACAGCCCTGAATTGTGGCAGCGCAGAAATGAACCCTGAGGCTTTTGTCCTGTGCCCTGGTCTGCTGGTTGTGCTGAGCTTTTCTGGCCAGATCTGTCACTCTTGAGGCAGAAGGGGACTGCAGTGCTCCAAAACTGTGTGGGACTTGGGTTCAAGGGACACAGGATTGGTTTTGTCATCCTTACAATAAACCATAATCATATTCCTGGGATAGAAAGTTTTACCCAAGCACCCATTAAATTGGGATAGAAAAAAAAGGTTCGCTGTTTTTCTTTTTTAATTTCAAAAGATTTTAATCTCTTCAAAACTCCCCATCTCCTAAGGATTAAAAGAAAAACTCAAAGCATCCTCTTATCTGTTCCTTCCCTTTTGCTAATTCCACTTGCTCTCTGAACTCTTCTCTCCGAGCAGCACCTGGGTTTCCCCTTCCCTAACACCCTTCACCATCCCTTCCCACCCCTGTGCCCACGTGGAGCTTGTTTTCACATTTGGCCCTGCATGAGAAAAACCTGTTTGCTTTGCTCTCTCAGCTCCGGGCTCGGGCACAGCGATCCCGGTGCTGCTGATGCTGCATTTGCTGCTGATGTGGATCTCGCATTTATAGCCCGAGTGAGACAATTGCTGCTACAGCCCCTGGCGCTTTTATGTCCCCGGCACGATTTGATACGTTACCTTTGATATTCTGATTTAATTCTTTTACATAGATTAGAGACCAGACAAGCTCCTAACCTGACCGAGGCACTACCCTGTATTGACTGCCAATCTCTAAGTCACTGGCTGAATGCTGTTTGCAGACTCTTATCAGTTCATTAAAGTTTGTTATCATTTATGCAGTGGCTCTGTACCTTGCTGGTAATCTCCAGTGTAGGATCTTATCAAACTCTCTTTTGAAAGTCGAGGCATATTGTATACCATCCATAGTATTTTTCTTGTCTACCTTGGCAGGGGTAGCTTTGAAAAATTCCAACAAATTATTTGAGCAACGTTTCCTGCTCATAAATCCGGGTTGGTTGACTCTACTCAAATTAGGATTTTCAGTGTGTTTCCCCACTAAATCCGGCAAAACCGTTCCCATTCTGTTTTTCATAGCGAGGAATTTTGTTATGTTAATTTGTTTATATTATAAGTTAAAATAATTTTGTATGTATATATTCCTCTGCATATGCATGTGTACATAAAAGTGTGTGTATGTAATGGAGATTATATTGAAGTTTATTGGGCTTTAAAGCGGAATATGTTAAAATTGTTAATGCAGTATAAAATGCAAAGGATAGAGTTAGGGACAGATCTTTGGCTGGAGTAAATGAATTTGACTTTGAATACATTTTGCTAACTTAAATGGTGTTAACTTGATTTATGTGAGCTGAGGAGTTAACCCTTATGCACTGTGCTTACTTTACTTCAGTGCCAAGAGATCAAAATGTCTGTTGGGGTGCTTCTTAACATTTCTGATTTATTACAGGTCTCTACCCACATTTCTTATCGATTTCTTTGGCTAAAGAAGTATATTTTTATTTGCTGCTGCAAAAATAATTCTTAATACTAAATTCTTAATTCTAAATTATATGTGGTATGTAATACTTTGTTGTGTATTAGCAGTTTCTTCTGCTTTATTTTTCCATTATTTGACTATTTTAGGATGTTTACTCTCCTTCCCAGCTTTCTGTTCCCATCTGCAGATCTTTCTATTACAATGATGAACCTGGCAATTTCTGGTAAATACAGTAAGTGGTTGATTAATATTAGATTCAGGCTGAAATTGATTTTAATATCAGAAAGCTAACATTTTACACAGGAAACAGTCCCTCCCTTTGAATTGAAACCAAATGAAAAATTTAAGAGTAAAACAAATGGAATTTGTACAATCTAACTGGACCTGTTTAAAAGGTTCTGTAGTTTGGGTGCCACATCCTCTCTGCTGAAGTTTGCTGATATTTTGCCTGAATTATGGTCTAGCTTATAAATCATGATGAGGAATAAGCATTGTGGTTATGGTTCCAAATAGAAACATTTTTCATAGACAATAAAAACATTAATTTTTTCCAAGTTTATTTAATTTTTTTAGTGAAAATTGGGTTTTTCCCTGAAAGATTTTTTTTTTTTCATGAAAAAATTAATCTCTTTTTTGAATCAATGAGAAAGCAAGTCTGATAGGAAAGCTTTTGGCCCACCTGGGACCACACCTGTGGCAGAAACTTGAGACGGCAACTGGATCTGAGTGGAGATTTCTGTGTAAACCGAGGGAAGAGCCAGGCAAAACAACACTCAGTTGAGCCAGGAAGGGTGTGGGGACGGCACAGGCATCACTCAGATCCTGTGGTGGTCCTTACCCCCCACCCCAGCAGGCACAGACACCTCTCTTTCAGGGGCAGAGAAGGCTGCTGTGTTGCAAAATGCTCAGGATCAGCCACCAGTGCTTGTTTTCACCTGAGCTGGTGCTGGACGTGTGTCCAGCCCATGGGAAACCCAGTCAGCTTCAACATTGCTCTGAAGGAAACAGAAACCAAGAAGATCTCACCTTTAATGGGCTTTGGTGATTGCTGCCCACTCCTCTTGCTGGGGGGGAATTCCTCCATCGTGGGGGAGAGCTGGATTTTGAGTTCCTGCTCACAGGTATAGTGATTAAACCACAGCCTTTAAATACACAACATATGGAACTGGAGGCCACTCTTCTGCACAAGGCCAATTCCATTTATAAACAGCAAAGCTCTTGGTTTGTCCTGTCAGCAACAAAGATACCTAAATGAGAAACTGTATTTGTGAGTGCCCAAAGCTGAGGTCCTGACTTTGAAGTCCAGTAGGAAGAATTTTTAAATCAGAATAACCACAAAACACCCCCCACTAAAGCATAATTGCTTTTCCCTGGTTCAATACTCTCAAATTGCCACTACTGTACATTACTGTCAAATTGTCCCTCACCATTGGATGTAACAATTCTTTTGTTTTTAGTAAGATTTTCTCTTTAAATAAATAATAACAGCATATTTAGGCTTTAATTGTTCTTTGACCCAAGTCTATTCACTTTGTGAAACTCCCAAGCTTTTCTTGACAAGAATGTTTTCCATTGATTTATCCTTTAAATCTATGAGGATCTTTATCATAGTGAAGTTTGAACTCTCTATCATTAACTTTTAAACTTATATTGACATGAAATGTGATTAAAGTTAAATTTTATAATTAAAATTAATTTTATAACAGCACACACGCCCAGCTCCAGCACAGGGCTCAGTTACTGGACTAATAGCATTGCTGCTACAAACAAACTTTGTTAGCTTCCACATAGTTATCATAGCAATCAATACCTGAATAATTAAATTCCTCCATTATCAAATTCTAGTCTTCTTTATCAGCTTTTCTTCCACCAGTAATTTTTTTGTCTTAATCTGGTTTCTCTTTGGAAAGTCTGTAGCAACCTTGGTGTTTTTTTCTTTTCTTCCCTGTTAAGTCCTGGAACCCAAATTATTTAATGCCAAAATCTGAAGTCCTTAAAGAAGGTTCCTCTGAATGGAAGTTTGATCAAACTGTATTTTGTTTTAATACAGACTACTAATTTTATCTTGTCTTGGCCTTGAGTGAAATCCTATGCTTGTAAGTATTTGAAATTGCCATTAATTTTCTTGATTCATTCTCTTATTGATTTCCTTTCCAACTATTTCCAGCCAATGTATCTAATAATTATTAGAGATGAGGGAAGAACCAAGTGCTTGCACCCACACCCCTTTGAGCATTGTGGCTCATGCCCATCTTTAATTAACATAAATGCAAGCAGAGAAGTTTCCCAGGCTAAAACCAATTGTTTCAATGTTAAAGCCTCACATTTATCATTTTCTGGTGCATTTTGACACAGGTTTGGTCAGGGGTGACTTCTAGAAGAGCATTACACATCCTGAAGCTTCATGCTCCTCTCAGACCTGATGCTAAATGACTCAAGCAGGAAGCAAGGGGAAGGATTCCTGCTCCCTTTCATACTCCTGTGAAATCACTCCAACTGCTTTCATCTGTTCATTACTCTATAAATGCAACACTTTCCAAAAGAAATTCACTGCTGAATTAAGGGGGGAAGTGGGACACAAAACAAATGGGGGTGATAATGAATTGAAGTGATGATCTGAGGAGCTCATAGTGCTTCATAAGCATTAATTAATTAAACCTGACTAGGTCCCAGCGAGGTAGGTATTAGGGCCCATACTTCAGGCCTGGCTGCGGTGTGCTATTTCTGTATCTCAAATTCATTCTGTTAATGTGCATTCTGATGAGAGGACTGAAATGGTGTCTGACTAGTAGAGATGACTGTGCATATATTTAAGCTGTGAATGTTCTGCACGATGAGCCTTCGTATGGAAGCGACTTACTTTTTTTTTAAATCCAGCCTTGTTCCTGAATAAAAAATGCACGATAAATGAATTGTACAGGGAGCACTGAAGGGCTACTGATGACCTATAGTTATGTACAGAGTGTAACTCATCCTGTTACCCAATTAGGATGATCAGAACTTTTCTTTCTGTTGCTGAAAACCTGAGTATGCCTCAGTGAGTGTATTTCATTTCTTTTGTAGAATATTTTATTTAATTGCCGTAAGAACTTAACCTACAATTTTAACTGCAATATTTAGAGGTGCGAAGAGTACTTGAATCTTTTTTTAATCCAGTATAAAAGTTATTCTGAGGTTTCAGTGCAAGAAACTTGTTTTGTTTTCAGTACTGGTATAGAGCTTTGACTCCTAATGAATGTTTTTGCCTTTTTTTTTCCATCCTGCTCTAAACAAGATGTTGTTTATTACTTGAAGCATTATATGTAAGCCCCAAGAATATGTTACATGTGACTGGAGCTTTGGCAGACTTTGAGAAACTGAAGTTTCCAGAAATTTTGCTATGTTTAAACACCAGAGCCTTGTTTTAAGGAAAGATTTCTACTTCCAAATGTGTGGTTGCCTGAACCTTTTACATTTTCAAGTCAGATTCCTCTGCCAAATAACACACTGTACCTTAACTATAATAAAAAAGCAGAGACTCTGTGTTTATAAAAACATTACAGGAGCAACTGTGATCATATTTCTTGAATTTATTCTATTCATGTGCTCAAATATGCATTTTTAGAGTGAGCTCTCCACTGCACCGGTCACTTACAGGAGTAGAAAATGACATGTAGAAGCAAAAGGCTGGCAAAATGCAGCAAACCAAACTGGTAAAGTACAGGAATTCAGAGCCAGACCAAAATATGAGGTCAAGGAAGTTGCTTTTATAATAATAGTGGTTATCTGTTTAATGTGTGATCTGGCAGTGGTTCCATGCTGACCATAAGCAATTACACATGTTTCTAAACTGGTGGTATATGAGCCCTGAGCAACTCTACACGAGATAGATGTGCTGTGAGAAATGGGCAATTGCTCTATTCTTGTGGTTCTTCTTGCTTAATGTCAATTAAAATTAAAGCTTAGTAATAGATAGAAATTCTCCCCGTGTAAAATAATGTCTATATTCCCTCTCTCAGTTGCCATATGCTTAAACTCCTATATTGAAACCAGTTTTGTGAGGCCAGCTCCTGTCTAGGCTGATAAATGCTGCATAATATTCTTCTTAACAGACATGTGGTTAGACATGATTTTTTCTGACTCTCTGGTTGTTATTTGAAACAGCTTTCTTTACAACCCAGTTCCAATGGTGGCGTGAATGATGCCCTTGTTCTGGATTTTGTCATGCAGGAGCCTGGAAGGGAGCGAAACGTCCTCGGTGTGTGTTTAGCTGCCTGGAGCTGACCTCTCAGGAGTTAAAAGCAGGAAGGTCTCTGTGATACCAAACTGCCTGAGCACAGATTAGGCCCTGGGAACTGCTGTGGTGTGGCCCTGGCTCTGACACCAGTTTTTCATGACTTTGGTGAGTTCTCTGGACAGCACATCTCAATAGCTTTTAATAGACTTGGATCCCATTGTTAAAAGAGCCTCTACGTCCTCTTCTGTAAAACAGTTTTGGAATGTTTTCCTGGGCTTTTGAGGACGTGGCTGGAGTGGGAGCTGTGCAGTTGAGCTAACTGCAGTAGGAACTGTGCTAATTAGCTGTGAAGACACCCCAAAAATGCCCCTTCTCCCCAAGAGCAAGGAATTGTGTATGATTTCACTCCTTTAGTACAAGTCCTGTTATTGCTGGCTTGAGCATCAGGCTTTGCATAGGAAGAGCTGTTGCCACCAACCCACCCTGAGTACCAGCTAGAAATAATCACATAAAAAGGGGCATGTGAGCTGCTTAAAACAAGTCCCAGCTGAGATGTAAGCCCGTGGCCTCCTGAGGTCTTCTGAAGGCTCTTCACCTGGCCCTGGCCTTTGCAGAGGTGATGACTTAATGCACATTGTTAACAAACTCAGCACGGATACCTGCAAGGCATCCCAGAGGGAAATAGTTTGTCTTTGTCACCTGAAAGGCTGACTTGAACAAGGATTTAATGACCACAGCACATCAGTTAATCGTTAGTAATTTAAGAGCTGTAGCAGGAGCCTTGCAATAGTCCTGAAGTGGTTCTGTGGCCGCGGACTTTCACGTCACATCAGTGCACGTGCTTTGACTGTCTCCAAGGCTTCCAAAATGTAACTTTTCATCCTTTTGCTTTTGAGAAGCACACAAAAAAGAAAAGGGCTGCAAAAATCCACGCTTGTAGCCGAGAACTAAATAAGGAAACACAACTCCCTAGTGAAGAGCCACCCCCTCCGAGAGAAATGTCAGCAGCACAACGGGCACTATTATTCCCCTCCTTTACAACCAGATTGGGGGTTATGTTGGAGTCTGTAGGAAAGGGCACCAGAATCCTCTCAGAACCCAAGCCCTGATCAGCATTCTGTGCTCCCTTTTTGGGGTACCATGTCCAGAGGAACCCCTGTTGTCCCCAGCAGACCCATGACTTGCGGGAGGCAGCTGGAGGAGCCACTTTCCTGCAGGCTGCTCCAGTGCACAAACAAAACTGTGGCGCTTTTTCCCTCATTACAGTCGTGCAAGACAGTTGTTAATCACCTGTAATAAAGTGCAGCTCTGGAGTATAATGAAATGGTCATATGCAGCAAATGGCTTAGTGCATCAAACATCTCTACTGCTTTTCCGTGTGTTGAGAAAAAGAATACATTTTGTGATAGGGCAGGGGTTTTTTTAACTTTTTCCATAATGTATCCTTTATTTTAAGGGGAAACCCTCTCATTGAGCTTATCTCCTTTTATTCATTTGTCACATGGACCGTCTACTACTTTTTGGTAATGAAATCTGTTCTTAGCAAACACTGTAGCAATTATCTCCACAAAAATGTTCTGATAGGGAAAGGACATTGTTTTAACCTGCTTTATTGTGATTTACCAGCTGGAAACAAGGAAAATGTCCAGGATTACTGTGCTATTCAACTCTCTGGAGTCTGTCAGCAGCAACTCCCCCGACCGAGCTTGGAACCAACAGTTTTATGGAATAACTATTTGGAAGTGTTTTCAAGCAAGGTGAGAAAATAGTCCAGGCTGTGTTAGCTGTCATATTATTTGAAAATGCCTCTGTTGTAAAAATAGATAATAATAACAACAACAACAATAATAACAACAACAATAGTAGTAATTTACTTACAATCCAGGTGACCTTGCAGCTTTTTCTTGGCATATGGCACCTCTTGTGCATGAATGAGGAGGTGAAAATATCCTTATATTTCAAGTTAATTTTAGTGAGCTAAACAGCCACAAATTTGCTAGTGTTGGGAAGGTTTAATTTGGAATGTGTCCTAGTGTCTTGGAATAACCTTCCTAAAGAATAATGGGATTTACCTTTTATATTGGAATATCTAGGAAAATATTGTATATGTTTTAACTGGAGCCATGTAACTTTAGCCGGAGAAGATATTGATCTTTATCTAAGGCTGAAAAAGATCTGCAAATTTGCTATTGGGCAAAGTGTGGTTCACTAAGCTGGAAATTTTTCTTCAGAGTATGCATTTTTTTGGTGACATTTTTGGTCAGAAAGAGTTAAAATATTTGCCTTTGATATTATGGAAACAAAACAGCTTGACTAGACAAATGTTTCAATTCAATTTTGTAATTTTGGGTTTGTATTTATTTAAAATTATATATTAGATTAACCTTCTATATTATTTCGACATCACTCAAATGAGTGCTTTTGATGTTTCCCAATCATCATTTTTTGGAATATCTTTCCCATGAGAAATTTTGACTTCTTGTTCCTATTCATTATCGAAAACACTCTCTCACCGGTCTTTGTACCTCTGTGTTATCCACATTTGGGTGAAGACGCAGCTCTGCAGGAAGCATTGTTGTTCCTGTGTTGTATCTTCCCTACAAGCTCAATCTTCTCTATGTAAAAATAGGGTTATTGTTTGCATCTTAAACCTTTTGGTCTTTTTTGAGGAGTGAGATGTAGGCGATAGCTCAAGATCTACCTTAAACCCTTGTTTTGGTGCCCTGTTAAATGACTGGTTTTCTGTGGTTTGTAAATCTGACTCAGCTCATCTTCTACACAGAATTTGAGTGTGGAAAGTATGATGGGGGCTGCAGGTTGTTGAACTCATCCAGCTGTCTCATCCACCCATTCCTTCAGTGTCATGTGAGACAATGGATAAAGTGCATCATCTTCAGGAAATGTTAAGTTCCTTATAAACAGCTGTAAGGAGTGAGTTAATTTCTTATTAAGGAGTAAGTAGCTTTTGACCTCCAAATTCCCATTTTGTTTGACTTGAGGGATTTAACCTTTATCTTTTTCAGGAGTAGGAGAGACAGAACTCCAGGAAAATGGATGAAGTCTCTTCCTTGTTTTCTCTGTGGTAGCTAGATCATCGGAGAGGCCCAAAGGCTCCGGTTGGCTGACCCTGCAGAGCCTGGTTATCCTGTTGGAGATGCTTCTGGCACATCCCCAGCTTGTCTCCCTGGCCTCCTGCAGGCTTTCTCCCACTCCAGCAGCACATCTCCTGCAGGAGCCGTGCGATTCCTCCCCTGCAGCCCGTGTGGCAGAAGCTGCTTGCGAGCCTCTGTGGGAGTTGCTGCTACGTTTGTGAAGACGCACAAGTTTTGAAGTAAAAATGGGACTCAGAATAGCTCCGCCTTACTCCTATTCCCTGGAAACAGGACTCCAACAAGGCGTCTGCGAGGCACGGAGGGTATGAAAGCGTATTGCAGAGCGAGCAAGCTCGTATCGTCAAACACAGCCAGCCAGTACAAAAATTTCAGCGATGTAGTGTGCTGCTGATTTAAAGTGGTCTGGAGTACAATAAAAGGTGAATCTTCTTTCAGAATTATAGGAAATAATTTTTTTTTTCTCCCCCTGGGCAGGCTTTGAAAACTGCTGAATTTATTCTTGTATTTCTTCCCAGTCGTTTTGGATGTGACTGAAACTGGCTGTTCTCAGAGTTGGACTCCAACTGAATGAGAGGGTTTTCCTCCAGCCTCCGCCTGACCTTGGGTTATAGGCACTTCAGAAGGCAAAAGCAGAGCTGCACAAACAACCTGCTTCATGCCTCAGTCATACCAGCCCCATGAATACATCTTGGGATGGGTTTCCATCGGGATTTGCAGCCCAAGTCATCCTGGAAGACGCTGTAGGACTGTGTTGGGGAAAAAAAAAAATGCTTAAAAAATAATTGCTGCTGCCTTCTTTCCCAGAGTTGAGGGGAAAGTTGGAGGGAGGCATGCAGGAAGCAGCAGAAATGCATTATGCATTTACTTTTAAGTAGTAATATATCCGAGTGGTTTTAAAGCATATTTATTCTCTGGGATGTTTATGTATTCATGCTGAACATGGGATAACAGAGAATATAAGGATACATAATATTAGTGAAGAAGAAAATGACTGCTATGGTACTTTCTCCTCTCAGTTCCTTCTCCACTAATGCCCTTACACCTTTCTTTTTCAGGCTTTTTGTAGCATCCTAAACAGAAGGATATTGAAGGGAGCTGATTCTGCTTTGATCCTTATGCTTGTTGTCAAAGCGCTTGGGATTGAAGAGACTGTTGGCTACAATTGACTGTGACAATTAGGAGATGATCAGAGCCCTAGAGTGGAGCACTTAAAGGGTAATTTACATGTCAGTTTGTCGAATAAAAAAAAGATATTCAGCTAAGATTTTTTTTTTCCCCT
Source organism: Orthonyx spaldingii (assembly GCA_013397795.1). Taxonomy (NCBI): domain Eukaryota; kingdom Metazoa; phylum Chordata; class Aves; order Passeriformes; family Orthonychidae; genus Orthonyx; species Orthonyx spaldingii. The sequence continues at coordinate 2,958,396 of VZTJ01003580.1, forward strand.
TAGAGCCTTGTAAACTGCAATTTGTGCTATAGTAAGAAAAACCTGGCAGAGGAGTTAGGATAGCCATTTCCATTTGAAAAGAGGCAATCATAAGGCCACTGCTGAGCCTATTGTCCACTAAAAATGCTGATTTGCAGTCAGGGAGTGAAAGAGTGGAGCCATCACTAAATAGAACCTCGTGCAAGGTAACTCCCCCTTGGTGGCTTTCTAATGTTGCCTGAAGGTTTTATATACCTTAAATCCCGCATTTACTATCATTATAACATTGTTACTGATCATGAATGTCCTTTATCATAACAAAAAAAGTGAAGGTATTGAGGGGGAGGAACAGGAGTGACCAGGCAGTGGATAGGCTCTCACCAGCTATCTATTGTATCACATCTTTCTTGTTCCCTCGCCTTTTGTGTGCCATCACAATTTTCTTCTTGTCACCCTTTGCACTTTGCCATTCAGGCACCTTCCATAACACTTTTTCTCATAGCTTTTTTTTTTTTTTCCCCCCGTACCTATTTACACTTCATTTTTAGACGCACTCCCAGGAGATTTTTAGCGTTTTCCACGTTTAACCTGCTGGGAAAGGAAAAGAGAGAGGGAGGTGACGGTAGCTGTTCAGAGTTTGCCTTTCTGTGTGATTAGGCTGCAATACAGACTGTAACACAGACTGGAGCATACAGGTCGGAGAGAGGGCTGAAGTTAAGGCAGCTGATGATTAAACAAGCTTGTTTGTGATAAGTCCCTTTTTCTTATGTGATAGCTCTGATGAACCTAGAGTTGCTTCGACTGTAGAGTTATATGAACTTATAAAAATATCAAAACCCAACACCTCCCTCATTATTCTGGTTGGTGTGAGCTGTAGCATATGTGATATTCCTCACGGTTTAAGGAAGGGATATTAGTGGGTACATATAGTGTTTGTATATGCAAATAAGTGTATTTATTTTGAGGTTGCATCGTAGGCTTTTCTTCCAGAGATTGGATTGGCTCCCTTTTTACTCTCATCTCCGTAGAAGAAGAAATAGTCATCTGTTCCAGTTCAGGAACCAGAATGAAACACTTTGCTTGGTCACAATTATGACCAAGTAGCCTTTGCTGCTCAGATGTGCATTGCCTAAACCCCCCAGGGGTTACTCTTCTGGGGAAGTTTTGTGGTTTCCAGTAAAAGCCACACATGTACATCACAACTCTGCTTCTGATCCACCACTGATCTGAACAGATTTGGGATTTCTGTTTGTACCAGTAGGATATAAGGATCAGGCCCTGTGTGTCCATAGGGTCCCCAAACTGTCCTTTCCTTAGTCCTAGCCATTATGTCCTTAAGCTTTTTTAATGTTGAACACCTGACAACGAGGTTTCTACCTCTAAACTTACACTGGAAACACGTTTTAACCTGACTTCTGCACAGGGTGAAGAAACACTTCAAAAGATTTCTAAATTTTGCGGAGTAAGGTTTAAATTAAAGAAAATCTTGTATTACTTGAGTTTTCTTCTTTAGGAGAATTATGGTGTTGTCACTTTCTCCAGGATGCTATAAATGGGAGATGGTGGCTTTTGCCCTCTCTTGTTGCACTAAACTTGCTGAACATCACAATATTTGTATGTGTTTATCTCTGTACCCAATGTAAAGAGCAAACAGGGATAAATAAAATATGAGGAGTAAACAGTGTGACAGGGCAAGTCTGGAATGACTTCGGCTTCATGTATGTCTGCAGAACTGAGGCAGTGGCAAATCTGTGCTAAAAAGAAATAAAATATCAGTTGTAGCAGGAGGTCCTTGTCTCCCAGGTAGTGGCTAAATGATGAGTGGATGAACCATCACCTTATTGATTTAAGCATTTTGTTCCAGCCAGTCAAGATTAACTTTGATTAGTTTTTACCTTCCTCTTACAGGTTTGCATTTAAAGGACTCTCAGAGCACTAATTGTATAAAATTCTAGTAACTGAGCAACCTCTTGCTGGAAAAGTAATGGATGAACGAATGAATCATTCTGGGTTTCCCCATACTTTATCATGAAGTTATTTTTTGAAACAAGCAGGAAGAAGAAAGTTTTACTCAGTGGCCATGAATTTTGAAAAACCTGCATTTTTGGGGTATAGGATAAAAAGAAGTCTTCCTAAGACTTTGGGAACATAAAGTTGGTTAGAATTTAACTGATATGTCCTTTTTTAATTGTCAAAACTACCGTTCCTGTTACTGAATATAATTTTTAAATCAATTAATTTATGTATTGATCATAATGCCAGAAAATATACTATATATTACATATATTATATATTATAGTGGCCCTAGAAGAGCCTTTCTTGCTCAAAAATACATAAAGGGCAAAAGTCTACATATTCACCGTAAAAATATACTTCCTTATGCAACCCTTGGTTATACAGATTTAGAACTAATTTAGGTTTTAAGTTCATGAGAGTAAATCATAGTGGTGTAACTGCTTTATATAGGTGAGAAATTCTAGTCAGGGTAAGGTATTGTACAACTTGACTTCTGTAGGTTTGAAATAGTTAAAGATCATGACAAATTATGTGTAGTGAAATACTCTGACCCCATTCAGTACCTATTTTCTCATTCAGTCTGAAATATATCCCTTTATTGCTTTGTGAATTAATAATATGATGTTGGACAACTACAGATGACTTCTTGTTAATTAGAATTTCAGATGCGTGCTATGATGCATCAGAACTTTCTCTATTTTCTGCTAATAGGACACACTGAGTGAATAGCAAAATGTTTTTCAAGAGCAGGGAAGGAAAATGATCTCCTGATCTGAATATGATGTTGCCCTGAGGAAAGGCACCTAAATTCTCAATGTCTGGCTTTCAGGAAAATCTTTTAAAATTGTGGCACTTCTCAAATTCAGAATTTTGAGCAAGTGTTGAACTAGAGACCTGTGATGGGAAAAATCATCCGGTCTCTGTGGTGATAGGGAGAACATACTGACTATATGGCTTACATAAATTTGTAGTCTTTCCTAATTGGCTGTTTTATTTAATCAGGCCAGATCTTCAAGTGCTAAAAAATAAATATAACTTTGCCATTAACTACGGGGCAGCTGAAGCCCCACAAATTTTATTTTTATCTGATAAATATCAGAGAAGGTAAGAATACCCTTTGAATGCATTTCTGATCATGAGATGGCTCTAGGGGACCAACCACACCGCTCTGGGTGCCTTATCCTAAGTGAATTTCAGTTTTTAGCTGGTGCATCTCCTGGCTCACCTATAGCCTTGAAAAACCTTTCCTTAATATTGGTGGTATGTTTCAGATTTCACTGTACAACAAATAATTTTAAAACTGAAACTGAGAATTGAATCTTTTGATATCTTGTCTCCTTTTTTTGGTTTTTAATTTCAACCTTGCATAGTCACGTCAGAGTTTATTCCAACGAAGTTATCAGAAACAGGGGAAAAACAAATACCATGCTGGTGCAAGTTGTTTTTCAAGATTCTCTCCCAAAATGTGAAGTAAAGGCCAAATTTACTGTCAATGGAAATGAAGTTGTTCTGTTGAGGCAAACAGCTGAGCTCATGTCTGCCCACTGTGCATCAGAACCAGCTGAAGTTGAATTATGAATTTGATGAGGTTTTGCTTTCTTATATAAGAGTGCCCTTACAGTGAGTTGACTAAGTTGGCTCTAATATCAAAGACAGTCATGTTCAAAAGCTGCACCAGGGAAGGTGATAGAATCATTCTATGTGTTATTGTGTCCTTTGATGATGGAGGTGGTGCTGGTGTCCACCAACCTGAGCCTCACTCTGTGGTGTCAGCTCTGGCTCTGTGTGTGACTGGAAGGGTAACCTGTGTTACATTCCACTCAGGGTCTCCCCTGGGTGACATCCATGGCACTACACTGACTTCTATCAGTTGGAAATCATGATAAATGTATGGTAACTGGACTGTCTGTCCTTCCCCAAGAAAAAAGATGCTCTATGAGAGGGCTTCCAAAGCACAAATGTGTATTTATAGTTGGCTATCAACAGGAAATGACACTTTGCATTCTTATCTGAGACACAAATGGAAATGCCTTACTCTGTACTAGAAAGGAAATTTGTGGATACAACTCAGAAATTACTTTCCTAAATATGCTTTGCATAGTTTTATAAGGCTGGTGGTATTTAGCAAGAATTATCTCTTATAACTTTTATTCTGTCACACTCATACGTGGATGTTTAACATGTTCCTCCTTTTACTGTTGGATGTACAAACACAGGACAAAATAACATGGTAGGGGGGCTGAAGCAAAACTGGAGGAAGCCATGATTAGATGTGCCTCTTACTGAGCTTGTAATGCGAGCTTGTAATGCAAGGAAGCATCACTTGCTGGAGTTTGCTTTACCTTTTTGCTAAATCCTTTAGGGAAAGGAGGATACATCCAGAAAATAGAAGTTTGAAGAACAGGGTTGAAGAAATTTGATGGATATATTGTACCTGTGATCACTGATTGATCACAGGAACTTTCCAATATCTAAAGAGGCTGAAAGAGAGCTGGAGAGGGACTTGGATGAGGGCATGAAGTGACAGGACAAGGGGGAATGGCTTCACACTGAAGCTCTTTGGTATCATTTCAGGGCATCAGATAGGACACCATGGTCCAAAGTGTAATTGTGAATCACTCTCTAGCAACACGCAGAGAGGAAGGCGTTGAAATTCAATGGTTTGAGGACTTTATCTTACTAAATACTTTTATAAATTTCTCATGAAATTTGTTGCTTGACTTTGTTGAGATAAATCCACTTTCATTCCATTCCATTCAAAATGTCAGGGAGGTGCTAAAGCAAGACAAAACCATGGGCTACAGAATGGAGGTGTGCCAGAAAAAGGGCCAAGAGACCCTCAGGTTCTTCTGCAAAAATCCAGCTGTTGGGTCTCAGTTGGAAAGATGTGGACCCCATGCACAGTTGTGGAAGTTGGATGCTCTAACCCCTTGCTGTGGTAAAGCCCAAGCGTGTGAGAACTGAAGTCTCAAGTTTGCGACATTTTAAAAAAGCCTGAGGCTGATGAGAAAATTAGCTTTGACATTCTGAATTCATGCTGAAAAGTGTAAGGGAAAATGGGATGATTATTATTAATAATCAGTAGCTGAAGTCAAATGTCTGAAGGACTATTTGAACTGTAAGGATACCCTCTTGTAAGTTTGAAATGAACTCTTCATAAAAGTTTAAAAGTCGGGGTACTAGTTCATGTGTGTTTCTTTAATGTCTGATTGGGAGAAAGTGTAAAACAGATGTTTTTCCCTGTTTTCATAGATAACTAACTTTTGTCTCTTTCTCTAAAATGTGAAATATGCGTCACATTTTGGAAAACATTCACAACTGATTACTTCACGCTGTGAGCTGGAGCTGCCTTCCAGAGGGATACGTTATAGTCTGGTCAGATGCAATTGCCTGCAACCACTGTTTCCTTTTAAAAAAAGTTTTGCCATCTTGATAAACTTTCATTAATGACTCAGCATAGCTTGGTATACATTATTGATACGCCAGGAATTTCTCCTTTAAGGATGTATAGAGCCAGATACTGAAATAATGTCAAAATGGCAATTTTCCATTGGATATGATGAAAGTGCATTTGCTTACGATTATTCCCTATTTCATTCCAGCAACATTCCAACTACAATGTTAATTCTTCTGTAAAGAAAATATTTTGACAGCACAGAAAGGCATCACTGATGTTTGAAACTTGCCTTTTCTTCCCTTTTCCTCTCACACTGTTGCTTTTCAAACCGACATGTCTTTATTTTTTTCCAATATTGGTTTAAAAGTCCCTTTCTCAAGTGAGAGATGAGCAAAATCAACCCAGAGGCAGGGCATCAGTGCAGCCCTCTCCCAGGTGGGAACAGACACTCCCTTGTATTCCCTTCCTTTGCCACCATTTTGTTCCAGCCCTGAAAAGCAGCAAATGGTGGTTATTGTTTCTTTGCAGGGTATGGTTTTGTACTGGATCCATGTGCAAAGTGTAAACATGTCATCAGTCCTCATTTGCTATATCCAAAAACATTCCCCATGTCCATATTTGATTTTCAAGTGCATCTGTGCACTGATTGAAACCCTCCCAACATGCTGCTACGCAAATGCAAACCCACACATTGCTGATTTGGAATCAAATGCTCTTATGCTTCCACACTTCCATTTCAAAGTTTGCCTCAGAGTTGCAGTATGTGCCCTTTTAGCACATTTTTTTCCCCTCTCACAAAGAGATCCCTGTGTTCATCGCAGGAGCCCGGTGCAGTCTTTTCCATTTTGTTCTTATTTATTCCTTGGAGCCTGCTTTTATTTTCACAGCTTATTTATCCTTTGTTTACAGCCCACATGTTCTTTTAACCAACAAAACCAATATTTAAACAAAGGAAGTAAAATGCTGAGTTATAATATAGGAATTTGCTATAGATAGAAAGTTGGATTGCAAATAGCAATGCATTTTGCCATTAATGTGCTGCTTCAAAAAGGGGAGAGAATAAGCTTATTGAGTTGCAAATTTTCTGGAAAAAGATGAATCTCTTATAAAGTATGATGGAACATTTTCCTTTTAACACCCATCAAACTCATAGTCCTGAAAAAAAAGGGGGGGGGGGGAAGAGAAAAGTGCCAAAATGTGAGTGCAAACTTGTACTTTTAAAGCAAGTTGTGTTGCACCTAATTATTTTTTCCATCCCTCCCGACATACAGGAGTTACCTTAACTGCAAAGCTCTGTAGTACCCTTTGCCTGTCATTTTTAATCAGGTTGTTTTAGGTAATTTTTGTTATGCCCCTCATTACTGAATTGTTTATCAATAGGTGCACCAAGTGTCACTAGCTTTTCTCATCAAGCCAGGTCTGACAAAGAGCTGCAGTGCATGGGAAAGAGGCAGCTAGGTGAAACTAATGCCATAGATGTTTGATTCATTAGGAGCTTATTGTTAACGGGGATGTCTGATTGTAAAGGCTCAGTCAAGCAAAAGAGTGCAGAGTAATCAGTCGGATTTATAGTTTGCAGGGCTCAAAAAAAAAAAAAAAAAAAAAAGAAAAAAAAGAGAAAAAAAAAATCAACATAAACCTTTGGATATAGCAGAAACAGAAAAATCCCCTTTGGGCAGCCCTAACCTGAGACCAGCCAAATAAGGTCATGCTACATGAAGGTTGCCTGTTAGGTGATGGGAGATATAGGAGGATTACAGCCATATGGCATGGCCTATCATACCTTCTGACTTAAGATAACAAAGCCAAGCTTTGTGCTTAGCTGTTTTTGACTGACATCATCAATTTTATTTTATGTTGGTCACCTCCGGTAACAGGAAAAAATGGCCTAGGGTTGATAACACATGCCTGTTTTTTTAGTATTAAGATGCCTTACAGCCAGTTTTGCGCTGTAAAAAATTTCAAAGAATTAGTAGCTTGTTCTTCTATCAACCATCCTCCAGCAACTGTCAGCTCCCCCCTCCCTTGTTTTCGGTTTGTACCTTGCAAATGAGAGACAGCCTTATTCAGAACCAGATGTAAGGCTCCTAGAGAATGAGCGTAAGCTGTTGTACTTTAAGCCTAATGGGAAGTTTTATATGCAAGGGCCTTGAACTGATTAGTATAATTCCCTCTTTAATACAGCTGTCCCTCCAGATTAAGGTAAACCAAATGTTGCAATCAGAGATTAGTGTACCTTGCCAGTTATTAACATCCCCGGTTGCTCTCCGAGCACGTCAGACACTAATGCTGTGTATTTATTTGCCACTTCCACGCTGTAACTTGAACTTCTGCACCTGTCCAAGCATTCCAGGGAAGAGAGGGGTATTATTGGGAAGCAAAAGTTTTATACCTGTTCCACCTGTTTGGTTTTGTCACTGCCTGAGATTTCCTTTTTTTCCTGCCAAGATTGCCAGGTGGTTTAATCCGTTCCTCTGCCGGGTTTATGAAGAAAGACTTTGTCTGCTGAATTGCATTTGCTGCTCCTCATCTGCTTTCCCTTACCCAATGTGTGCTACTCACCTAAACTGCCTATTTATTT
>VZTJ01003580.1:2966501-2994870 GCA_013397795.1 Orthonyx spaldingii
TTTTGCAGAGGCTCTCTGGGCTGCTCTTTGTGTGCCGAGGATGCGGCTCCGGGCGGGGAGAGGCTGCACCCGCTCCCGCTGTGCTCGCATCAGCCCGCGGTGCCTCTCACCCAAGGTGGGTCACGCAGTTGTCTTCTTGCATTTGGCAGGATATCCTGTCCACCAGCAACACAGATGTCAAGGGGGACAATGTCCGGGTTATCGAGGCAAGATCTTTGCCTCCCCCCCACCTGATCAGATTTTCTAGATAAATGTACACTGTAAACAGACTTAAAAAGCTTAGTGGGGTTGAGAGTGTCTTGTGCAGCATGGAGGAAATCGATGAAGTTAGGCCATGCTAAATAACTGCTCCTTAAATGCATTTAATTACTTTAGAAGACTTAATTTACCTATAAACATGAGAATCCTGGAGAGGAAAAAAAGAGCTACACAGCATACAGAGGGAAGATGCTGCTTAAACGGGGTTTATTTCTTTTACACAAACAATTAATTAACCCTACAGTTTAAAAATTCATAGCAGAAAGAGAGAGTTTGCCTTTTCTAAACCAAAAATTGAGACAACCCTCCCAACAAAATGCCCCTGCTTTCAAATACCTGCCCCAAGACCCTCTTAAGCACTGTGCTTTTCACAGGGAATGCAGGGCTGAATATCAGCTGTAGTTTCTGGAATATTATTGCTTCCTAGTGAAGACCCTGCTAAGATGTTCTTTTTTTTTTTTAAATTGAATATATTCCTTGTTAAATATGTAATTGACATAAGGTCAGAAAAGGCCGTTTTATCACAGTCCCCCTAATACCAAAGTTTACCGCCGGCTGCACACTGCCTGCACGTTATGGCTTAATTGCAGATTTTTTGAAAAGACAAAAATATGTTCATATCTGAGGAATTATGTCTTGCAGCCTACTAAATATGCTAATGCAGTACTAAGCAGGGATAAAGTTCTTGCCATACCACCCAACAGTTGCGTGGGACACGCTGCCAAGTTATTGTTAATTGTAAAGCGCATGCAGGCTTTGCAATCCATCTTAATTGTCATACTTACTCCAGGTTTGGTGATAAGGCTAGATGGGCTGTTTTAAAGTGACAATGTTGACAAGGGGAAAGGGTGTGGGCCCGGGCTTGCGGTTCTGGAGGGGTTACGCGCTCTGACCTGCCGTAGGTTGATATGGACAGTCTGCAAGGGGATTTTAGTTGTCATGGGGTCCCCAGGCAGTTGAATAGAGTGACTGTCTGTCCTGCTTTTTCCTGTTAGGATCCTGACACGTGGAGCATTGATGAACTCAGCATAACGTTGAATAGGAGCTTTTTGGCAGCTGAGACACAAGGGCTAAGCTGCAGGTCAGAGATAACACTAGTGCAGATCTCCTCATGCACACAGTTAGTAGCATGCTTTCTTCCCTCCTGAGTGCAGGAAATAGCTCATGTTAAATACGTTCACTTTTCAGTTTTCCTTTCTTCTAAAACGCAGCTTGACAGATTGGGCTTTTCAGCTTCCCCCCCCCTCCTTATTTTTATTTTTTTTTTCCACCACCTCTGCTTTCTACCTCAGAAATACTCTTCAGGAAGCAGGAGTTAATCTTGGTGAGGAAATGATAAGGTGATACTTGATTTTTCAGGGGAAAGCAGAAGGATATGACTGCCCGGTAACTGCACAGAAATTTGCAGGGACGCCTTTTTTTAGGGCTTCCCTTTGCTTTTTCCTTTCTCCTCCTTAGAGTGGAGGACGGGCAGGTCTGGCTGGAGGTAGGCAAGGGGTTTAAATAGCATCGGGGGCAGGAAGGAAGTGCTGGGAAGGTACATCGATAAAAGCCGCTTCCCTGCGCTTCTCTATCAGCTCCCTGGATCAGGTGAATCGGGTTGTTCCTTTCCCAACTTTGATGCATCCTGGCTGGCACAGAAATGTGTCTTTGAAGTCGTTTTATATTCGGCCAAGTTTTTTTACGTGGTTCCCAAAGAAAGAGGGCGAGCATTGTCTCCGCTAAATGATGTCAGGCCGGCATCCTGTGTGTACTGAGACAATGTTGAAGCCTCTATCTGCTCTTGGCATTGCTCTTGAGGCTGCCTGGGCTGTTTGCAGTGTTTGTGTCAGCAGGGCCTGAACCTGGTGGAGGTCTGGGGAGGGAGATCCTTCTTAAACTGCCCTTTGCCTGTGTGTGCACACACGTGTGGCCTGTTGGGTGGTAGTGAGCCTGAGATCACCCAACTCATCTTGCTGGGCATGAGCTTGGTGTTGCCTGGAGCCAGAATCCTCTCCAAAATGAGTGGAACTGTGCACGTTTGCATTGGGCTTTGAGGTGGAGCAGGACCTCTCCGTGGGAAGAGCCTCGCTGGTGATGGGGGGCTCTCCTTCTAGCAAGGTGGTGCTCAGCAGGAGCAGGGCAGAGACAGGATGAGACCCTATTGTGCAGGCCTGTCCGCATTAGCGGATTCCTGTGCCTGTGTTTAGACTTTCCACGACTTAATTGGGCCTCTGCAGCGAACCGTTTGCAGCCAAGGGGCCAAGGCTATTGTTTGTTCCTGTGGCTATCACCGAGAGCCATGCAGACAGGGAGAAGTATAGACATAAATACTGCCTTTGTTACACTCTGGATGCTCCTTTTGCTATCCTGAACCATTTCATGCTCGCTCTTGGGTGACTTCAGTAGCTTTTCCAGTAGATGCACTTTTTCGCTATCTTGGGGAGTTGGGAAGTGTCTGGAAAAAGGACGGCGGAACCCATTTGCATTAAATGGTCTTGCAGGATATTGCTGTTCCCTGTTTTCCTCTTTCTGTGGAAGCGGAGGGTCTGTGGTCACAGCCAGTGCCACTCGGAGCTTGGGGAACACTTCCCAGCTGCCACTGTGGAGTTGCATGTTTTTCCTGGGAAAGCAGTGCTGGGAGCTCTGCACATTTTCTTTGCTAAGCCGTGAATTCGTTATGAAATTTATAGGATGAGATCTATGACTCTGCTAATACTTCCACACAGCAGTTTGGCCTTTTCATTCCAGAGAGGGTTAGACAGGAGCTAAGAAGATCTGGCTTTTGTTTTCAACTCTTCTACAACTTCCTGTATGACCTTGGGCAAGTTGCTTAATCAAGCTGTCTCCAGCTTTCCTTTGTAGTAATGTTGCTTGCAAATGTTAGAAGAGTTGTGAATATGCAAGGTTGGTTTGGTAGGTGACTTTCAGGTACTAATTTGACACCTTGCAGAGGAAAGCAGCCCTGTAAAATCAGAAAACTGAAGTGTCAGTATCTCACCTTGGCTTCAAATGCAGGATTCAGTGAAACACTAACAGCAGCAAGATGCTGGCTGGTCTGAACCAGGGTTAGTTGCACATGGTGCCAACCCTGGGCATGAATTTTGCTCTCAAATGGAATGGAATAAATTATGGAAAGTTCTCTAAATGAAGGTCAGAGAGCATGTGTAGTGACAGCATGTGAAAAATCTGAAGATAGACCTGAAGATGAGGACAGAGATATCAGGGATACAGGCACAACATGGTAGGATTAGGCTGAATGTTGGGGTTGTTTAGCCTGGAGGAGACCCTAGGGAGACCTTAGAGCCCCTCCCAGTGTCTAAAGGGGCTCCAAGAGAGCTGGAGAAGGACTTTGGACAAGAGCCTGGAATGTCAGGACAAGGGGGAATGGCTCCAAACTGACAGAGAGCAGGCATAGAGTAGAGGCTAGGAAGAAATTCTTCCCTGTGAGGATGGTGAAGCCCTGGCACTGGGCTCACAGAGAAGCTGTGGCTGCCCAGCCCCTGGAAGTGTCCAAGGCCAGGTTGTACAGGGCTTGGAGCAGCCTGGGATAGTGGAAGTTGTCCCTGCCCATGGAAAGGGGTTAGGAATGAGATGGTCTTTAAGGTCTCTTCCAAGTCAAGCCATTCTATGATCCCATGAATTTCCTTAGAGGAACAGACCTCTTGCTGGCCCTGCATGCAGGGAAGATGGAAGCCTACGCTCTACATCCCCCAGGGAAAGGGAAGCTTGTCCAAGGAGTGCAGCCCATATGGTTCAATGCTAAGCTCTAATACAGTGACAGTAGCAAATGACACTCGGCTTGGGGGGGTGAGTGATTTTCTCAGAAGTGCTGGAATGTGCACACACAGAAACTAAAATGTGTGTGAACTACAGAAAGCTCACACTGCCTTCATTAAAGCCATGGACATCTGAGTGCTTGAAGATCTGATAGGACTTGTTTTTTTTAAAGTGGTAAAAGTATGTTATTAAAGACTAGCACATCTAGGAGCTTGATCACAGCCTGGTTTATAGGGAGTGGTAATATCTTTATTAAGCCAACTGATATAGTTGGAGGGGGAAAAAACAGACAAGGCCTCTACAGGGCTCTTTGCTGTAATTAAAATAGGCTGCTTATATCTAGTTAAATAATATGTAAACTCTTAAGGCCAAATGCTGCAGCTAGTTACTATTAGTGAGGAACTGTAAACTACAAAATCCCAAACCAGGAAGTCCCATGGAGATAAAAAAATATCTAAAGAGCAGTCAGAAATGTGCCCTATATTATTGATGCTTCAAGCGGTATTAAGTTGTGAAGGGCTGGAATGTAAACAGAGTTACAGATGTCTGATGCCGTAGGTTGAATTAGGGAAGCAGGAAATGCACTCCTTCGCTTGGGATGTTTGGAAAAAACACCTTCTGCTTGGCTTTATCTGAAACAGTTAAAGGTTTGTTTAACCTACAAAATAATTCGGAGGAGAATACGCCAGGCAAAGTTGTTTCTTCTATTTATAGTGGCACAAAATAGGAGCTGTGCAAATCGACAGAACACGGTCCCAGTTCACAGAGAGCTACATTTTAGAAATGACCTAATGAGAGAGGGTCACAGTAAGGGTAGGTTGTGTCACAATGGAAAAAACTACAGCTGTACACACATATCGCTACTCCCTACTCAGGGTAGGCAAGTCTGATCTTAGAGAGACAATTACTGTATGTATCTTTGTGATGTAAAGCTAATGACTATTTTCCTCCCTCGGGGTGAAGCGCAGAGGACCGGTTTTGTTTCTTAGAAGAGGGTGGGGGAACAGTCTCTATAAACCGCTCTGGTAATCCTGATACTTTATTTCCCAACCTTGAAAGCCTACAGCCTTATCTCCCTATGGTTGTTGTTACCCCTGTCAAACTCTGCTGATGGGCTGCTAACATCATTACATTTGCTCCTGATTTGCATAGGTTAAGCACAGAGCAGACGTTGCCTGTTGTATGTTCTGGTGCAGGCTCCGCTCCTCTTAAATCTAACCCAAAGAGAGGAACCTGTTGCTTTGAAGGAGTGGGGTTTTTTTGATTGAAGTAGCATTAAAAAGCTCAGAACCCACCTTTGTGGGTCCAGGGGGAGGAGGAGTGAATTGTGGTGTTGCAGGAGTTGAGCTATGTGGGGACTCACAGGAGGCTGATGTGCAGTAGAGGCTGATTTGTTCCTCAGAGGCAGAGTAACCCTCATGAAGGCTGGAGAGAAGTTATTTACGAGGAAATTCAGTGACAGGACAAGAGGAACGGTTTTAAAATGACAGAGGGCAGATTAGATTGGATATTAGGAAGAAATTTTGGACTGTGAGAGTGGTGAGGCCCTGGCACAAGTTTCCCAGAAAAGCTGTGGCTCCCCAGCCCCTGGAAGTGTCCGAGGCCAGGTTGAACGGGGCTTGGAGCAGCCTGGGATAGTGGAAGGTGTCCCTGCCCGTGGCAGGGGGTGGAATGAGATGATCTTTAAGGTCCCTTCTAAACCAAACCACTCCGTGATTCTCTGGATGATAGTCTGGGACACGATAACCTCCTACTGCATTTATAATGAGCAGTGGTTTGTGCTGGGGGTTTCTGAGAATTTAAATTTCTCAAGTTCTCCTGCAAGTTCTACGCTGGCTGCAGCATGGGACAGTGTGTTATAACAGACAGCCCTCACAAACCTGAAATAGTCTTTGTCCTTTTCATCGTGTTTGTTGTTGGTAAACTCATATAAATGGGAAGTGCCATTTCCTTCACATTGTTTGAAGTGTATTTGCTCAAGAAATAACTGAATAACAGTTTTCCGTTTTTAAAGTAGGAGTTTTTTCCCTAATGCCCTAATTCTAAATTAGTATGCTGGATGTCCCGATGAGCCCAGAATAGTAGGGCAACCAGGTTAGGGTCCCAGGCATTAAGGCATCCTAGGAGTTCATTTCTCTCCTAATAATTAACTTAATATTTATTTTTTTGTTAAAAGTTTTGTCTGTCATTTATTTCTTACTTCCAGCTGAAATGCTGAGTTAGGAGAAAAAAGGGGTGTCAAGTATCTGTTTTGGAACTCTTTTGTTTGGATGACACCTAGGTAACATCAGAGACACCTTTCCTGGGTGGGAGCTCTGAGGCAGAGCAGAATTACCGTGGCAACATGGGTTTCCTGAGTTTCCTTTTTGCACGCTCATTTCAAGTGGTGACTTTAAAAGAAAAGACTTCATTTCTTCTGCGTGTGCACTATGCTTTCCTCATTTTCCCCCTTCATTCCTCAGTTTTTTGCTATTTCATAAGCCTGAAACAACAGCAGTGGCTTGACTGATGGTAAGGAAATAGGTGAGAGTGTGGAAGATTATTATAATTAAATCATCCAACATAAAACAAACAAAAAAAAAAAGGAAAAAAAAACCCATCGAATTTGTTTTTGTGAGCAGTGCTAGTTGCCTTGCCAGTCTGAAGCTGGCACTGTGGGTTTGCTGTAATCACTGAGCTGAGAAAAAGAGACACGAGGTTTGTTTATTTGTTTGTCATCATGGAGTTGAGCAGGACTTAAGCACTTGAATGCACAACACTTTCCTCTGCTGCCTCTCTGTGTTTCTGGATTCCGCATAAATTCCCCCCTTTTGATTCCTCCAATCTGTTTTTCCGACCCTCCTTAAGAATTAGGATTTATATATATCCCATGTGAATATCGGCTTGGAAAATGTGCCTTTTTGATTTTAAAAAGGAAGTGTGATAAAAATCAATTACACCTGTGGCTTTGAGTGCTCTGCTGGAGCACTGTCTCCTAGGGAAGATGTGTGTGTGTGTTGCTTTGCTTTGAGGACATCCGAACATCTTTTTGGCCTGTTGATGGGTCTGTAGCAGGATGGCCCCTTAGGTTTGTGGTGGCACAATGTGGCAGGTGGGCAAATGCCCAGAATCTGGATCCTGGACACGGTGCAATATGCTATAGCATAACATAAAAACATTTGTTTTCAACACAAGGTTGTTCAAAGATTAGGAGGAGGAAAACACACATTTAAAAAGGAAAAAAAAAATTGTAGTCAAACAAGATGACACAGAGCAATAGCAAGGGAAAATAATTCCTTCTGTCTCCCAGTCCTGCCTAGTGCACTTCATCACCAAAGCCAGTAATCCTCCGTCACTTGGAGGGCAGATTCCAAAGACCTGTGCTATGCCGTATTTTCAGTGTGGCTGGTGAAGATCAAATAGTGAGGCCACAGAGCCTGCACCTCACTTTGGGAGCAGGGACCCTGCCTTGCTGGGCTGCTCTGCTGTCCCTCCTGCACACACTGACTGCTCACCCCAGCCCTGGCTGTAAAGGCTGTGCCAGAGGCAAGGAAAGGGATGGAAAGACATGTGGGGGAAAGATGTTGTGCTTTAGCATTCCTTGGCTTGCAGATGGCAAGCTCCAAACCAGTACAGGCTAGCCAGAGCAGCCAAAGACTGTTCTTATGTCCTTTCAAAGCTGACCTTTAGGCACACAGTTAGTGTTAATTACTTGAACCCTGCTGAGGTCTGAGGAGGTGGGTACATCACTGAGTACGAGTTATGGATCTCTGCTCTGCTCTTGGCTCTGCCACTTGCTCCTCGTGACTGCAAATCACAGCCTCAGTGTGGTGCTTTCTTTCGTTGTCTCACACTTTTGCATCTTTAGCTGGTGAATAATTAAAAGTGAGTGTGCCACTCATTTGAGTGAGTGAGCAGGCAAAGGACTCATCTGTAAGGCAAGTTGCCATTTCCAAACCAATGCATGAAGATCATGGGATTATTAAGGTTGGAAGAGACCTCTAAAATCATCGAGTCCCACAGTTAACCCAGAACCACCGTTTTCACCACTAAGCCGTATCCCCTTGAACCACATCTGCACACCTTTGGAACCTTTCCAGGGATGGTAATTCCACCATTTCCCTTGACAGCCTGTTCCAATGCCTGACCAACCACTTTCTGGACCTCATGCTACTGCCCATGCTTCAGTCACAGTCAGAGGCTTTGCTCTGCATTGCTTTTCAGCTGACCCTTCTGGGAGGAAGGAGAAAGTCTTGAGCTGTGTCACCTCCCCCAGCAGCAGAGATTGGTGTGGCACATTGGCAGTGCCACTTTGTCATGGTCTGTTGCCAGCTATAATGATGAGGGTGGGCTGGGAGCCCCACTCACCGTGGCCTTTCCAAACTCCTGATGCTCTGGAGTTCAGGTTGTGTGGGAGTTTCGTCTGCTCTGGTAGGTATGCAGTCAACATAATGTTCCAGTAAAGCTTACACACTTGAAACAAAACTGCTTTGTGCTGGAAACAGGCGAGTTCAAGCGGTAGGGAGCCTCCAGCACTCTTGCACCACGTATTTCTTATTTACAACACTGGTGTTTTCTCTTCTTGTTAACTTGGACAGGGCTTGGAGCAACCTGGTCTAGTGCAATGTGTTCCTGCCCATGGCAAGGAAGTGATCTTTGAGGTCCCTTCTAATCCATTTTAGGATTCTGTGATTCCATGAGCATGACCTTCTCACCTACTGCACACCATACACAGACTGTCACCAGATTTCCCTCCCTGGCACTGACTGAGGTGCTGGTTAGACCGCACAGTTCCTTACGATGATACAGACAGTCTGGTCTCTAGAGAAACTCTCCAGAACTACCCACCTAGCTTGACTTTATGTCTTGACACATCTGTGAGTCAGCACAGTGGTGATACATTCTGCCAGATGCTTCCCAAGAAGAGTTGTCCCGACCCAGAGGTTTTGGTAGTCATCTCTGACATAAACCTTAGCCAGCTTTCCGTAGGGCAGTCCTGTGAGATTGCGAATGAGCCAGGATGAAGCTCTTGCTTTTACGCTGGCTCTTTCACTGCTAATGCTTATTGTGCCTGGGATGTCTCAGGCCATGGTGATTTCATGCTGTCATTTCCATAGTCAGACAGTCTTTGCATCTGAATATGCTGCCCCTCCAACTGTTTGCAAGGATGCGGGTGTCTGGTGCTCCCTCTATCAGCCCCTTGCACCTTAGGTTCGTAGCCAAGCCAGTCATCCTTATTAATAGAAGGCTGGATTTCTGTGGTGAGACGTTGAGGTTGGTGTCACAGGGTGCAGCTCGGCGATAAGGGCATGCGTCTGCTGCCTTGGAGGACTGGCTGTGAAAGCTCAAACCAAACCCAGCTTGGACATCTGAAAATGTCCCTGTAGGACTCACCCTTCCAGGCTCCTCCCAGGTCAAGGGGTGCATCTGGCTCAAGAAGGCAGGTTGATGTGGAAGGCTCTCAGTGCTGTCTGGGGTTGGCCAAGAGCAAGGGAAGGGTGGCACATGTTTTAAGGCACATGAGTCTCCCTTTAACCACCCAACAGTGACCTGACCAGCCCCACCATCTCCTGCCAGCTCTGGAGATAAGCTCACAGCGGGTCAGACCTGGGGATCACTGTGCCCCATCTCTGGCCACAGTAAACTGCAAGTGCCTGGGGAGATGCAGAGGAGCAGGGGATGCAGATAGGGACTTTTCCCAGGACTTTGCAGCAACTGTTTCCTTGTGTGTTTGGTGTGGTGTCAGCCCTACAGCCTGGAAGTGTCCTTGCAGCCATTTAAGAGAGATGTCTCCAAGGAGCAGACCTGGGTCAGTCTGGTGCTGTTCTTGTGTTTTGTTCTTGAGGTGGACAGAAGGACTGAAGTATTTGAGTTTAATGTTTCATGACACTGGTGAGGAAAGAGAGGGAAAAACAAAACAACCAACCCTATAGAGAAATTCCTGTGTCAGGACTGTCTCTAACCAGTGCAGGAGGAATCATCATTGCTGGGCCGTTTATTATCATGTTTTCAGAGGCCTTTCTAAAACTACCCACAAGTATGACTAATTGTATCAACAGTTAAAATTATTAACAAACCATTAATGAATATGAATAATCATATCAAAGGTTAAAATTATTAACAGTTGGCGGGTTTTTTTCCTGTTGTTTTCCTTAGCTTTTTTCTCCCTCCTGGCTACAAGGCGACCATCCCAGCCGGAAACCTCTGCTTTTAAAGAAGGACTTGCTGAGGCGAAAGGAGTGGGTTTCCTAAGCCACGGGATCAAAGTGAAAGCTCCCAGCCCGGCCAGCACACAGGTTTCCTCCCTCTCCCAGGTTCCCAGTGCGTGTCTGGGCTGGGTGTCCAGCTCAGCCACCCCCATGGATGCCATGAGTGCTCTCAGCTACCTCAGGATCACCTTTTTATTGTTTTGTGGGTTTTTTTTTTTGTAACTTAAAAATAATTTGGTGGCTCTCCAGCCGAGTTATCTGCTGTTGCTGCAGAATATGCTGCGTGTCGGACTCCCACAGCCCAAAGCCTCTGTTTCCTTTCTGCCAGTACCTTGGTATCTGCCTTGCCCAGGAGCCTGCTGATGAAGATTTCCTGTTTGTTTTGAGTCACTGCTGGAGTGATAAATATACTTCATCTCCCTCCTCCGAGAGGAAAGAAACCAGCTGCCCCGAACTAAAGGGAAAAATATGTCGAAATTCCACCAAAGGGCCCTGTTATCCCAAGGCTTCCCTGGAAGGATGAAACAGGGTAACATGAGCTACGACAAAGGCGCGATTTCCTTATTCAAAATGTTCCCTTTCGCCTTTCATCGCCTGCCTTCACTCCATAACTTTCATTTTTAAAACAGGTTAGGAATAAATAAATAAATTCACCCCCTTCCCCCCCCAATAAACTTACATAGTGGAGTAATGCTTGGCTGGATAAACAAACAATTATACTTGTGGTTTCTTGATCTGACCACAAGCTTTAAATGCTGTATTTTTGCATGAACCTATAATGCTTCTGGATAAACAATGGTGTTTATATTGTCCGGAGTATCCAGAGTGGTGTTGTGTAATTTCTATGTGTGATTACTGGGATATAGGATAAATTCCAAAAGAAAAGAAAGGAAAGGAAGATTAGATTATTAAGTCATTTTTAATAAAAACAGCATAGTTTGGAATTGCTTATAGCTTAATTTGTAATTTTAAAAGAATGCAGTGCTGGCTTTTAAGTTTCTACAATTATCTTTTCATCTCTTTTTATGCTTTTCTTTACTAGAGATGGGGCCCAACCCAAACCCTTGGATCTAAACCCAAGATCCAGGTTCAGATCTGAGTTCAGAGCTCCAACGTCATTCCCAAAGAAGCAGAGTCAGGCCAGAGAGCTCCTGCTCAGGCTGCATTTGAATTTTGCAGCCCAGGTCCAGGGCTGTTTGATTCTCAGGAGCCACATGTGGGGCAAGTGGTGGTGGCCTTGGGGCTTGGGGTGCCTGCAGCCCTGCAGAGCAGCCAGGTGGGGTGGCAGGGGTCACAAAAGTACCGTAGGTCAGTGACATAAGAAAATGCTCATTAAAAATTTCTTGGGGACAGCTTTGGTCTGGCCCAAACCTACCCAAGGTGAACACAGCCTCTTGCTGTGGCTTAGAGGAACATGCACTTCCAAAGAGGATCTAGGGTTTTTTTGGATGAAAATTTTTCTAAAGGTACTGGTGTCAGCCTCATAGAAAAGGCACAGGGCTAAGTTTTACTTTGGATAGGTGTTTGAACTGCTGCTTAGGAGGGAAAAAAGAAGTGATTTTCCTCCAGTTTTTCTACAGTTTTTGCTGTATTTCTCTTTTTTTTTTTTTTTTTTTTTTTTTCATGTGAACACCTTAAGCATTGCCAAACAATATGTGTTTTTCTCTACTCACCAGCACATTCCCACTCCAACAGGCTAACCCAGCTCTCCCTTATATCACTGAGTGAAATCACATGGAACAAAAATAATTATATTTAAGCAGTTTGAAGTGTACTTTTTTTCCTGTGGTTTACCTTTACCATCTCCTAGTAAAATATAATTTCTTCTTTCACAGCAGATGAAAAAAGACCATTATAACTTTAAAGCATGAGATTATAAAAGACTGTAGCTAGTTTAGCTCTCACAGTTAGAAGTTAATTCTAAGTCACTGGAATTGAAAACATCAGTTTGCAACATTTACTGGCTTGCTATAAAAATGTATTCCCCTGTGTTATGTTAAACATGAGAAACTACACCTCGGTGTGTCCATTATTTATATATTTATTCATATCTTGCTGCTTCTGATTCAGCTGTGTAACTGTATGCAAAACAGATAATTACTGGGGAACAGAATAATTTGTATTTTGAGGGGAATAAATACCCTGAAGGATTTGCTTTTGGGGAAAGAACACACTGCAAAGAAATTACATAGATTTTTGAAACAGATATGAAAACAAAACGAAACAAACAAAACAAAAAGGTGAGGAAATATGGGCCCAGCAGCTTTGACACTATCGTGTTTATGGTGGGGGAAGTAATTTTCCTTTTTCAGCACCCAAATTCACCTTGGAAAATTGAATGTGAAGCCCATTATTTGACATGGTTATGTGTAAAACAGGGTTTAATGGCAACTCTACCCAAATACCAGAACGATGCTGAGGGGCTGGCTGATCTTCATGGAGTGGTGAGATTGGGACCAACACATTCTTCTCTGTGGAAAAGTGCTGCTGAAGAAATACCTGCACCAAACATGCCTCACACATGGCAGTTATGTACAGGAAAATGCCATTTTCCTCTTCCTTTTTAGCCCATGGGATCCCTTGTGTTCACTACCCTGCAGTGCTCTCAGCTGCAGGGAGCGGTCCTGGATGGTTTTCCACACAGGTAAGCACTGCAGATCTCCCTCCTCCAGCTTTTTTCTCTGATTTAGCACTAGACAGTGGAAGAGAGATGCTGAAGACATTAATTTCAACATTTCCGGTAACAGGATTACTACTGGAAACATGGCTGAATAACGGCATCGCCGCTCAGCTCCCTTTGATTTATTCAGCGCCAGCTTTTGGCAGTTCCATTCCTGCTTGCAGGCCTTCTGGTGGGAACTAGAAGTTTCCCAAACTTCCCTGCAGTGAGGGTTTTATAAGTAAGTCCATGGCAAAAATGGTTGTCTGCTTATCTTAAAACAGCTTTGAAACCTGGGTGGTGCAGAGGGGCATGAAAGCTGTCCTGGGGAGCATCCAAAGGGTCTATCTGCAAGTCCAGGTTGGACAGGGCTTGGAGCAACCTGGTCTAGCGGAAGGTGTCCTTGCCCATGGCAGGGGGTGGAATAATATGGTCTTTAAGGTCTCTTCCAGTCCAAATCATGCTGAGATTTTATGATTCTATGATCATTCAACATCCTGATGCTGCTTCTGAGCATCTCCCGGGACCCAAATGAGCAGTTCATGTTTGGCTGTGGAAGGGAAGTCTCTCTCACACACAGGGTACGTACACACTGCAGCTGGCTGTTTACCTCAGGTATTTGAAAGGTCTTTTTGCTATAGCTGTGTCCTGGTCTCTGGCATATGCATCCCACAACACCTCGGAGAGGCTGCGCCCTGGGCATCGAGGCACAAGGGGGACAAAGTGACACGGCTCAGGGCACATGAGAAATCTGTGGCAGGATGTGGGATGACCCCCAATTTTCCAATTCCTTGTCTAGAACAGGGGGATGGTTTCTGTGTTAGCCTGCCTCATGGGACTGTGCCTTTCCACCAAGAAAAAAAAGTTTAATATGAAGACACTCTGCAGACAAATATAGTTATGGGTAGCGGCGCACGAAAAGCAGTTTAACACAGTGTTAAAGAAAATCAAAGTGAAAAATCTCGGTCTTAAAATCGCAGCCTTAACACTTCCACCAGGACTGATCATAAGTTTTTCTTTTTTTTTTCCTCTTTCCTTTTGCTGGAGAAGTTTTCGAAGGTATTTTTCAAACTTTCCAGTTTAGCAATGTGTTGGCTCAAATTGAAAAGAGAACTAGGCACTGGGTCACAGGCAGAATTAGGTTTGTGCTAGTGGTGGGGGCAGGTTGCTGACACAGCTACAATCAGACAAAACATTCAAAACTTCTGGCTTTGTACTTCTCAAATGCCTCTTTTAGAAAATCGCTTAAGTTGTTATTAACATCCACCACCCACCTTCCCTTTCTGGTCCTGACATTGTGTAATAATAGATAATGTTGACATATGTTCCCTGCTGGTCAGAAATACTATACTTCTGTGAAAGGTAACATTTTCAAGCAATGACAAAATGTATTTTACTTGGACAGAACATTAGTTATTGGACTAATCTCCCAATGTGGGATGTGGGGTAAAAGTTTTAACATTTTAGTTGTGGGAGAAAGTTTGTTGGGACAGTAAAAGCATCAGTATGGGGTGTGTTTAGTTTTCTCCATTTCTAGAGGTACTGGCTTAGTATCAAACTCTTGCGTCCATAGGAATTTAAAAGAAACATTTGCAGTATGTATGAGGAACAGCTGTCTGTGTACTCCCAGCAACTTTTCAAAATGACTATTTGGACATTTTTTTTCCTTGGAAGGATTAGAGAACTCAGGAGTATGTGTGTGTGTGTGTGTGTGTGTGTGTGTGTGTGTGTGTCCCATGAGTTCCAAATAATTTTTTATTTCGCCAGATCAGTTTTGAAATATTGAGTAATTGTAAAAAGAGCTGCATTTTTGTTTCTATTTCCCACTAAACAAAGCTGTCTGAAAATAGAAAAAGAGGAAGAGGCAGCAAAATCTTCCAAACAAATATGTTGTGAAAAAACTACTTTTGAAAGTAATCTAGGGTGAGATTATATAAAAACCTGTCTGCTTTGCATGTTACCCAGCTCAGCACAAGACTGCACAAGCCTGGGGAAATCGGGTTTTATTTCAGGTCTTGCATGGATCTCTGTGCTGGAGAAGCTGGAAATCAGTTCCTTTATTGAATCTGGTCTTTTTACGTGCTACAACAGGATCCAGAAATAATCACGGGGGGTCCTGTCATGTGGCAGATAAACATCTCTGGCATTGGGCTCCCTAAGATTTTTTTTCCCCGTGCACTACAAAGAACGCTGATCAGAAATGTGGCTTTTCCTGCAAAATCAGGGAAGTTTTAGGGAACAGCCCTCTGTCCAGCATTTACCCGCCGCCTCCCAGGCTCTGACACACCAGTCTGTGGGGAGCAGGAGCTTAAACCTGCTCAGCCTTCGCCCCAAACCACGAGCCCTGGCCCTGGGGACATCCCGGGGCCTCCGAGCAAACCCTTCCCGTGTGGGAAGCAAGCTGCTGCCCTGTGGGTCTGGGATGGGGTCTCCCATGGAGCAGGACGGCCGGGAGCTCCCCCGCCAGCTCCCCATCCATCTTCCTTCACCCATCAGGAGCATCCTGTTTGTTTTCAAACTCTCCCTGCGTGTCTGTCGGGCTGCCCTGGGTTGGCTCTGTTCTCAGTTACACCCATTGATGTCAGTGGGGTTGCGTTGGTGGAATCAGGAGAAAAATTTGGCTCCTCGTCCTTTTATTCCCCCTCTCCTTTTTTTAATTTTTAATTTTTTTTTTTTTTTTTTGGCACCGCTGAGGCTGAGCCCAGCCCGCTGCCTGGCTTGTCCCGGGCTCCTGCCGCCGCTGGGGTGAGAGCTGCTCCTCTGCAGCTCCTGCTGCTTGGCACGGCTTCGCTGCTTCGGATCCAATCTCGGCTCAAAACATATCTGTTCTGCTTTCTGCTTCCTCCCTCCCTCTTTGCTCGCTGTAAAGCATTTTATTATCCAGACTTTATGGAAGGCTCTGCACAAAATGAAGTTGTGAGGTTATTTGTTTTGGTGCAGCCGATCCAATAGTATAAGCTACTTCCCTCCTTTAATCTTCCCCTCTTTAGATAGCACATAGGCTTTTATGTCCATTAATTGTCAGAAATAAATGCTTCTTTAGCTATTACTTCCTGAAACAGAGCAGCGATCTCCCTTATATACAGCTGTTTATATTATGCATAGCACAGCCCTGTCATAAGAATACATTATAAGTTTTTGTGAGACCTTGCACTCGCATTTAGCATAATTTCCAGTTTAATTTTCCTTTTTCTGAAGTATCCAGTGGGCTACTGAGCAGCAATGCCCGCTGCCCCTCAGCTGACACGGCTCAGGAACAATCCTTCAGAAGCCAGCAAGCATTAAGAGAAATAGAAGAGTGATAGGATATTATGGGTAAGGTTAGTGGAGTTTCACGTTGCTGCTTTAGGACCTAATCATTATTAATTATTTGCTTAATAGTAGAGACTTCATGTCCCAGCTGAGATTAAGACCAAATGGTGCCAGATGTAGTGCAAACACCTATTAAGTCATCGTCCCTTTATCAAACAATTTACTGTCTAAATAGACAAGACAGAGAAAAGATGGGAGATGAACAAAGAGGTGTCAGCACCGGAGACAGGAAATTGGAGGAACAGGGGCATTAGGGATGGGGAGGGAAATGAAGGCCAGAGTGTAGTTTCTGAAGATAATCAGAGAAAGACCCACAACTGGGGTAAAAGCAGAGACACACTCCTCTGGAAACCCACTGTGACAGCTGGAAATGGTCCTGCTCGTCCCCACTGCGGCAGGGCTCGGTGGGAAGGAAGAGGTGGTGGAGATGCTTGTTACCCACTTCCACCAACACAACCTGAGCTCTGTCACTGCTGGCAGAGAACCTGTGAACTCACCCAGAGGGTGTTTCTGAGCAGGGCTGGGGGATGTTCCCTGCAGGCTCTTCTGCAGGATAGTGACAAGGGGTGTGCAGGGTTGGTGCTACCATTCCAGCTACCGCGTGTCTGGAAGGAGACATCCCCTTAGCCTTAAGGGCTGCTTCTCTCCCTCCTGGTACCTTTCCCAGGCCCCTTGGTGTGAGCCCCACCAGCCCAGGCTCTCACACTCCCTCACCTCTACTTACTCCTACTTACACAATTTAATTTGCACCACCTTACAAATCACCTCTGGATTTGGCCCCCAGTTCAGCTCACCTCTAACAAACAGACCAATGTGATCAGCTACAAATGGTGTGAGCGCTCGGGTTTGTCACTTTGAGGGGGCTGCTTTGATTTGTGTCCGTTTTTAAGTTTAGCTCTGTGCAGCAGCGAAGAGCTGACAACTTTCTAAAGTTCCTTAAATTCTCAAAGTGCTCTATAAATGTTAACTCTCTGGCAACAAAGTATTTAGGACGCTTTGCTTATGTCCTCATGAATAACTTTCGAAAAGGGTTGTGACATACTTGTACCATTATTTTGTATGGCAACTGAAGTAAAAAAACATCTTGGAAGGATGTTTGTTTTTATTTTTGTCCTTCTGACCACTCTGTTTGGAAGAACTGCCAAGTTTGACTCTAAACTTGCAAGTACAGTAACTTTTTTTCTTTGAAACTTGTGTCTATAATGTCTGAAGCAGCTTTTGGTTGAAAGCAATTGTTACGTTCCTGACTCTTGTGATCAATCGAAATCAATTTCATACAGGAGGTTAACAGAGAAGGTCCAAACAAATGAATCCATGTGCATTTATCTGACAGTATTTCATATACAAATAACGAAAGCAGTACATTATCAATTCTCCGTAGTAAGAAGTATTCTTCATGTTTTCATGAAAAGTACTTAAGAGCTGACTTTGAAGAAAGACTTTGAAAACTTGCCAAACCTTCTTTGTATTTTGAAAGTCCACATCAAGAAAGTAGTAAATAGTCATTGAGTGTAGGAAAAAGGAAACTATTAGCATTGTTTTCTTTGAAAGATAAAAAGAAAAATGCAGTGCAAAACTTCATAATCTCTGAAATGTGTATTTGTTATTTGAATCAATTTAAAACAATTGTCACTATTAAGTTCATGTTAGCCTGCTTACTGAACTGTATAAAATGGTTCTCTATCTGCTGGTTTCATGCATATGGGTTCCCCCTTTTCCTCATCTCCTTCTAGTTTTATGGGCTTAAGCATTTCCATTTAACTGCAGAGTTAGAATTTGTATGAAGGCTCTGCTTAAAGAAACCAACTTCAGCACCCCAACCCTCCTCAGGATTTTTAAACCTATTTTCATTGCTCTAATGTAAGAAAGGATATTTGTCCTTGATTTCTATAAAGCAATAGTTCCTCAGCTTTTCCCTTTCTGGGGCCCCATTGCCATTGTGCAGCAGTTCTTTGTAATGTGTTCAGATAAAATATCCTCTTTTTTTGTTATTGTTGTTTTTATTTTCAGAAGTAAATAGCTCCTGGGCCAGACTTTCTCTTATTGTTAGTGTGATTTGGTGCAGCATCATTTTAAAATCGCTGCTTGTCACCAGGAAACACGAGACCAGGTGGTTTCCATAGGTTGGAAAAAAAAAAAGAGAATCATGTCAGAGCAAGCTTAACCACGTGTGGGGATGGGAATATGTGCAGGCTCACACAATATTCCACCTTTGAACAGGTACATCACATGCTTGCACTGAACATGAGAACCTTGGTATTATTTAATGGTGTGTAATCAAGGAGCCAGCTTGCCTTTTACCACCACTAATGCAGGTTATACTTATGCATATATTAATTACGAAGCCATTAAGCCGTCCCATGTGTGAGGTAGTGCTATGAGGAAATGCCTGTTCGCTTCATCTTTAGTAAGTTTAGCACACACTGGGCTAAAAGGGGATCTAAGCCGTGTGTAACCTGCGAGAAACAGAAGTGGAAGTTGGTACGTGGAGAAACATATGCCTGCCACGTAGAAATGAGAGATTTCCCCCTGTTTGCCATACAAGTGGCTGGAGGTTATAAAAGAAACACAGCAGAGACCTTGCGTGGCTGTGTGGGCATATTGGGGTGTTTGGTGGACAACTACAAACGCTGACCTTTTAAGAGGGATCGTGTCTTTATATAGAAAACGTATATTTGTGGATGAGATAAAGGTAGGATTACAGTAGGGATTTTTTTTGGCAGGAGTTTCCGTGATTGTATTTCTTAAGAAGATAGTTGATGGATTAAACGATCATCTGAGATTTTCAGAGTTTGTAAAGACTTTCAGATTTACCAATTCATCATCTCTTGTCTCCATCTAATTATTACAAATCTGTTGCCTCTAAATATTTGTTGCTGCTGGATATTGACTCATGTCCTGCCCTAGCTTTGTTCAAAGTATCTATCCCATTTTACAATAAACAATCAAGAAAACATAAAATTGATTAAACTGTGATAAATGCCAAATGCAGGAAAATATCCTGCTGAAAAGTATGAGAATTTTTCATGCTTCTCTGCCTCCATTTTTTTCATTGGTAAAGTGGATCTATTAACATTCACTTCTCTTATGACTTTTTTTTTTGGTAACAAATAGTCTAAGACTGGACCTGCTGATGGCCTGTTCATGTCCGTTCTCCTTGTAGGGAGATGTTGACTGAAATTTGTTGGCATGAGGTTTTGTTCTGGCTCTGCACAGGACACCCCCAGAAATCCCACACTGTGCCTAAGAGTATTGTCCAAAGGAAGGGGAGAAATTTCAGAGGTTTTATTTTTCTAATAACCAGCATCAAGCAGGCACTCCCCCAGCAGATGAAGAGGAATGTCACATTTGTCTTCATGCCTAGAAGAGCAATGCAAATGACTATTCAGTATTTCAATTATCATTTTTTTCCCCTTCATGCTCAAAGGGTCGTTTTTAAGAGCCTTTCCCATGCTCTCATTTGGACTGTGACTCTAGGATTTATCTGATAGCTGATTAAATGCTTTATTTTTTGTTGGTGTGGACTTTGTGATATTTAGCAAGCAACATGTAGCTTATAAGACACATATTTTGAATTTTCTGGGTATTTGACTGATTTCAATGAGGCCAGGTCTTCATCACAAGTCTGTTATCATTGCTGCAGTTTCATGAGCTGGACAGGAACAGTTTGGATGTTCATACAAAGCAATAAAAGAAAAAATTACTTGCTTTTTTTTAGCAATGGCGCTTGTCCATTTCTGCATTCCTGGTAAAAAAATATCTATAAGTAGTTCTTTTAGGGATGACTTTTGGTCTGGTTGTTATTTAGTGATAACATCAATTGTTTTTTACTCTTCCAAAATGCAAAATTAATGCTGCATTATTCTTCCAGTACTATTCCTGCAATGAGGAAGAATCTCATCAAGTCAAACTTTTCAGTTAGGAACATTAAAAGAGAAGGTAGAGGGACAAAGTCTCCTCTGAGTGTTGACCTAGACGATCCATTGGCCTCAAAGAAATTGGGATTTACACTAGTGTAATCAAACCCGGAACTTCTCACGTGGATTTTCTCTAGATTTTTGTTAATTCTTGCAACATGGAACTGTAATAATCCTCCTGTTCCTAAGGATTCTCCAACTACAATCCCAGTGGCAGTCATGTTACACTGGATTGAGGAGGTGTGGTTTGCATTGCCCGTGTGGAACTCCTAGGATAGAGACATGCTCATTAATACATAAACTACTGTAACTATGCCTTGTGCTTCCTAGAAATTTCCTGCCTGCATTTTTAAGGAGCAGCCCAAGTTATTCAGCAAAAATATCCTTGTCAGTGCTTTGCTTTGGTTTGCAGTTGCAAAAATGTGCTTTTCCAAAATTCAATGCATCAGTGCAGAAGAAACCCATTGGGGTTCCGTGTCTGTGGGAAAAGGGGTTGTGTCTAAGTCATTGGTGGGGTGTCACTGCATGGTGCATCCAGTCACCATCCAGGGCATCCACCAAATTTTGGGATGAGAGCATCTTGCTGCCGGCCCCCACCCTACCCCGCAGCCTCTGGGACATTCCTACGGCCGCTTTCCAGAGAAATCCCACGCCGACAGGGTGACTCACATCAGAAGACATTCCAGAAAGAAGAATAATTATGCCGTTGCTGGAATTGATGTAATGGTGTTTTTCAGGATGCTTTAATAGACATGAGTGATGTTTTGGCAGGCAATCGAAATAACCCTGGATATCTGATTGCATTACTGACTGCTACCAAGGGCATCTCTGGGGAAAGGGACATTACTTAAGGTACTTTCTCTGTATTTTTAACTTGCTGGAGCTAAGTTTTAGTGCAGCATAGGGCTCTTTTTCAGAAGACAGACATATTGGAGAGCTTAACTAAGACATATAACAAACCAAACTCTAAACATATACAGATTCCAAGAGACAAGCCTGTGTAAACAACATCATAATTCCCTGGGTTATGTGCTGTTTAAAATAACATTCAACTATGCATTCACCTCAAAAGATTGCCACTTAACAGCATTGTTTCTTTTTGTAATCTTTATTGTTTAGGTTTATTATGACTCTCATTTTTTCCCCCTTTAGAAAACATAAACAATTCCTTGTTCGCCCCACGAGCGGGATCCCCATGTCCTGGCAGCGCTTCCTCTGCGCCATGGCCGGCTGAAAAGATAACAGTTAAGGACTATGTTGAGCCTCCTTCTTCCAGAATTAAGTTTATTCTCCCTGCTCATGTGTGTTTTACTACCATGTTCCTCGGGATGGTGTTTCTCGTTATTAATGATTACTACCAGCATTTAAACACATCGGTTGGAATCCTCTTGTTTAACACTCATGCGGTCCCGCTGAGGCCTCATTGCCTTCATTTAGGCCATATATTAAAAAAATGACAATAAAAGAAGCCCTCCACACTGATGTCCCCGGGTTGTTTTGCAGAGCCCTGTCGTTTAGCTGCTCTCTGCAGGTAAATAGGTCTTTTTCTTGGTCTGGCACGTTGATAAACCTTCACACTTGGCTGGGCTCGAGGTGCGTTTGTGCAAAGGCAGATTGTTTTAGTTAACATAATCAGTGAACTCACTGTTCTACCTGGATGTCTGGGAGAATTGCCAAGAGATTTCCCAACATTTCAATCAGAGGCAGGGGCTATAAAGCTGTCAGTTTTCTTGTAGGCCAATTTGCCTTTGCCACGGTTCTAACATTGTGCTCATTTATAAAGAAATCAGCCCAGGTCTTTTGGGGTAATATTTTATGCTGGTTTCAATTCGAAGAAGAATTATTCCTTTTTCTTTCTTCCTTCTTTTCTTTTTTTTACTTTTTTATTGTAGAGATGCATTTTTAAAAGCCATTTCCTGACACAGGGAAATGTCCCACTTTAAGATTCTGATACAATAGTAATTAAAAAAGGAATTAAATAATTAATTAATACTCCATTTTTGTTCCCAGCAGTGGAGCCAAGCTCCTTTCACATATTGCACCAGCCTCAAGTAAATCTGTTCTTAAACAAAGAAATGAAGCGACTTAGGTCAAATGTTCAGAGTGATCTTGGTCTGCCTAGTAATTAGAATCAGAGATATGTTAAACTACCTGAAAATAATTCACTTTCACAGGGGAAAAAAAGTATACCTACAAGTTTATGGTTTGCAGGTCATTGTCATCTACCCTACTTCCACCTGCTGCAATAAATTCTGGTGAAATATCTACTACTGAGTACTGAACTTGGGGAGTTTTTTTCCCAAGCCTCCAATATTTACCACCTTGTGCCAGATTACGTCACGTAACCTTCAACAGTGTTGAGACATTTTTTTAGTGTATGGGATGCATGGAGCAGGGAACCACATCTGCCTGAAGTTTCTTTGATGTTCCCCACAGGAAGCTTTTCAGTATTTGGCCAGTTGGCTATTTTTCAAGTATTTTGTCGTGTTCAGGGCCCAGTTATTTTTGCAAGCTGATGATGAGGAAGGAGGACACGTTCATTCTGCTCTGCAATGCCTCCAGCTGCAGGGAGTGGTGGTGGCAGGGGTGATGCTGAGTGCACGGTCCTGTGTCAGCCTGCAGGACAGGTACGTGATGCCATCAAAAACATTTTGCAAGAGCATCCTCGGTAGGTTCATAATTTTGAAGCTTTGGGTTCCTGAGGTTCAACGCCTCAAGAACTTGATGCAGGGAAGCAGGAGAATGGTGACTGTGGGAGATAGGAGAGATGGGATAAGTTTAGGCTGAACATTGGGGTTGTTCAGCCTGGAGAAGTCTCCAGGGAGATCCTAAAGCACCTTCCAGTACCTCAAGGTTCTACAGGAGACCTGGAGAGGGACTTTTTACAAGGGCTTGGAGTGAGAGCACAAGGAGGAATGGCTTCACACTGACGGAGGGCAGTTTTGGATTGGATATTAGGAAGAAATTCTTCCCAGGGAGGATGGTGAGGCCCAGGTACAGGTCTCTCAGAGAAGCTATGGCTGCCCCATCCCTGAAAGTATTAAAGGCCAGGCTGGATGGGACTCTGAGGATCCTGGTCTAGTGGGAAATGTCCCTGTGCATGGCAGGCAGGCGGGCTTGGAATGAGATGGTCTTTAAGGTCATTTCCAACCCAAACCATTCTGGGATTCTATGATCACCTGTCATGGGAGGATTTCGCTCCTACCACGAGCACATAATGACAAATTCACCTGTCGGAGGCTTCACACAGCTGATTTATTTGCCAAGACAGGTGGAGAGCTGCCCGGGCTTATCTGTGAGCAAAGTGGAATGAGAAGAGGCGCATTAAAGAAGTTCTGCCTCTGATTGCAAAGACGAGAGCGCGACTGTTACAGCGCCGCAAATTAGCAGACGGTTTTAAACCAGCTCCCAAGCACTGAAATTAAAAGCACTTAATACAGGAATCATATTCTCTAGCTAAGGCACAACGGGACTCTGGTGAATTTAGTTTATAATGCTTCCGCGTTGTAACAGAAATTTGTCTTTTTGAGGCAATCAGGGGAGCCGCATTACAGCAGGACTTGCAAAGATTCGTGTTGGTGTCTGGTGGTTGCAAATGCATTAACTCTTTCATGTGAAACTCCTCTGCCAGTGCCATGATTCCTTCTGTGTTGAGTTCAGCTGACCTCTGAGAAATAATGTTCAGTTCCAGGTGAATAGGGGATAGGTAACAAAATCTGCCACATGTTTATTTCTTGAATAGAAAAAAGGATTTTGAAATGGACTTTTATGAGTAAAAATATCTTGGACTGTTTTCTCTTAGGGTAATTTGTTATGAATTTAACAGTTAAGCAAGTCAACTTTTGGTGTTGTGGCTCAGCTACCAACCAAATCCATGAACATTTAAATCAAGAATGCAATTTTTGGAGGATTATTATTGTCAAGAAGAAATAAAATTGTCTTACATTAATTAAAATTTTCTTCATGCAAAGTGATATAGACATATAGACATAGAATCCCAGAATGGTTTGGGTTGAAAGGGGCCTTAAAATCACCTCATTCCACCCCCTGCCATGGGCAGGGACACCTTCCACTAGACACGGATTCTCAGAGCCCCATCCAACCTGACCTTGGACACTTGTAGGTTTGAGGCAGCCACAGATTCTCTTGCCAACCTGTGCCAGGGCCTCACTGCCCATACGGGGAAAAATTTCTTCCTACTATTCCATCTAAACCCACTCTCTTTCAGTCTGAGGACATTCCCCCTTGTCCTGTCACTCCAAACCCTTGTATGTAGTCTCTCTCCACCTTTCTTGTCAGGTCCCTCCAGGTACTGGAAGGCCACAAAAGGGTCACCCCAAAGCCTTCTCTTCTTCAGGCTGAAGAATCCCAGTTCTCTCAGCCTTTCCCCATAGGAGAGACTGTCAGCTTTTCTTCCCTTTCTCTCAAAGGCTGGCAAACACACCACAATACCCCGCATTGTAATGAGATAGCAGAGGAGCTGGCTGCCATGCTCATTACTGTTTCATTACTTGGTGATCGGGAGAGCTTTTTTCCATCAGTGCCTGATTTCTGTGTTATCAGGAAAAGGGCAAGATCTTTGATGTTTTGTAATATTCTTCAGAGCTACTAGAAAACTACTTGTTTTCTTGCTTTTCAAGGATAAATCAGTGGTTTATAATGGATCTATAGCAGATCTTTCAGATTTAACCTAGGGTCATGTATAAAATATTAAGTATGGCCATTATAGGGACTAGGTTTTTTTAAAAAAACTGTATGGGTGTTAGGCTTTATATCCTAGACAAATTCCAACTTGGGTAATTAATTTTTTCCTACATTCATTTTCCATGCAATTTTAATTGGGTACAATATTTTTCACTTCCAGTGCAAGGTAATAGTGCCTTGTCCTGTGCTGTGAAAGAGTTAATACGTGCTGAGCTGGAGGTTGCTGCACTTCAGTAGTAAATGAATCTGCTACGTATGTTTGAAGAAACCAGCACAGAAAAATGCCAAATCCTCTTGAAATAAGGTACCAAATTTGTCAGATGTTTTGGCATGCTGTAAAAGTTTAAAATTACATTAGTGGCGTCCAAGTTATCACACACATATCCTAAAAAGCAGATTTTCGTAGTGTTCAAATATTCAGCATGCGGCTCATCAGATTGCATTAACCACCACTACAAAAGGGAAAAGAATCAATACATATGTAAATGTGATTCTGGTTTAAAAATCTATTTTGGGTTTTACTGTTGCCATGCTAAAAGGCATTGTAAACTGCAACAGACCCATTTCCTGTGGGTTGGCTTCCCTCTACCACCGGAGCAAGTGGAGCACGTGGCTCTCCAGGAGGGGAGAGCTGTGAAATGAGGGCTGGTGTTATTCATTTGCAGAAGATCTTGTTCCACGTTGAGGAGGTGCCTAGAGATGAAACCCGTTTGAGAGGTTTCCCTGGACTTTGGAAATCACATAGATTGTTTAAGCCTTTATTATGGATTGCATAGCATGGGCAAAACATGCTTTGGTTTTTGGATTAGGCAATAAGTGTTGTCATTAACACCAGGCTCTGTCTAATTTAAGAAATCTGAATCAGTTGTCTGAGGCTGTGAGGTCCGTTAGCAAATTTTTCTCCATCTGTGGAAGATCTTACAGGTCATCCAGAATTACACTTTTTATTTTTCTACTCTAGAAGATCCAACCCGATTCAAAATATTCACAAAGTCTGAAATTATATGTATAAAAAAGAGCAGACAAATAACATTTTCCCCAAGAAATGGTCCTTGAAGTTGTTTACATTCATCTATATCAATAAAATCAAAAGCCGGGTGTTCTTCTTCATTCTCTCCTTTATACAGTGTATTTGTTTCCTTTGAAAAGAGTTGGCACTGGAGAGAATAATGATTGAAATCCCAAAGGTGACAGAATTTGATCCTGAAAAGGGTTGAGAAGTTTGGCTGAACAAAGCAAAGGAGTGAGACCCAGGAAGTACTCAGCAGACAGCAGTCATGCCAAGGGTGAAGTGCAGAAGGGTGTGGCAAGGATGGGAGCTGCTCTCAGGTAACCCCAAAAGATGTTATTTGCTCCAAGATGACATTTCCCCCGTTAGAATTTGCTCACCTTGATGTCAGGTATGGAAATGTTAAAAAAAAAACGCTTCTGAAAAGTGAAGAACCTGAAGGGAGTTTTGGATTGGTTTGCTAACAGATGCCTGGGGGGGATCAGGAAGGCCATATGGACAGCCATGAGGATTTAAACCAATTCAGGAGATAAAGAGGAGGTGAGAGAAGGCAGAGGTGAGACAGAGACCTGCCCTGTGTTGGTGTAGGGAGCAGAGGCTGCCTGGTTAAGTGATGGGGTTAGGAAGAAAGAGTTCTGGTTCATGAATGCACTTCATTGTCTGAAAAAGAGGTTCACTCCTGGTCCTCCATGAAAACATTTGCCCACAGTGCAGTTTTTCTCAGGAATTCGTGTTAAAATGCAAAGCATTTTGTAGAAACAAAATCTCAGTGAAGAAACTTTTGTGCATTAAATACAGGCACGTTATCAATAAGGAAAGTTATTCATAAAAATATGATCAGAGAATATTCTGCCTTTTAAATTCATCGTTAGATAGTCACAGTGGAGTTTTGGTTTGTTTATGCTGAACATCCAAAGAGAGATCCTCCAGAATATTTGAGGATAATCTGTGGGGATTTTTGCTTCATCTGTAGCTTTCCTCTTGGAATTTAGTTTTCTTGCTGTAATCTGAGCATCACTTTAGGTCATTCAGAAATATTTATTATCTTATTAGAGGGAACTACTTTCACTGCTCCTTTTAGCAAGGTTTTTGGGAATCAGCCCAAAAAAACATCATGAGCAACACTGTGCATTGTAGACTAAAGCAATGTAAATGCAATTATACACAATTATGCAATTTTAACCTTGTGTTTAAGACAGTAACAAACGTTCTGGCTTTATGGGGGTTTTGTGTGCTCTTGCATGCTCAGTGATGCATTATGGCGCATGCCACCACACTGTGAAATGCCACACCATGGCACAGGACACCGAGTTCCCCGGGAGAGCTCAGGAGATGGTTTGGTGTGGAGAGCAGCCGTGCAAAGCTGTACACTGTTGGTCTTTCAGTATCAGTATTCCCATAGGGAAATGAGTGAGGAGATTCACAGTTTTCAGCTGACTCTGGGAAGCCAGCAGGGAACTGGTCTGCGTTGTCTCCAGGTTAGCATTGGTACAGAAAAAGATTAGAGACAGGAATGCTCAGTACCCAGTAAAGAGAAAGGGAAACTCTGTGTCCTCAGGATCTCCCTTTTCTCCCCACAGGATTTGCAGGTAGGGTAAAGGCAACACAGCAAGGTCCCTCCAGGGCCCGTGATTTTTCTTCTGATGCTTTTACCACTGGGATATATTTCCTCTTCTCTATCTTTCCCCTCCCTCTACCGCAAATGCCTGAAAATGATGCTTCTTTTCTCATTCTCTTTTGAAACATTCATGTCGAAGGTTTGGAAAACCAAAATTTTTGATATTAAGCAATAGCCACTGAGAAGTCATTGAATATAGCACTTATTTTTTTCTTTCCAACCCTTTTATTGCTGTATCACATCTCCAAATTTACAATCTTTCAGCTATTATATGACTCCATTGTGACTCTATCCAATGATTAATGTGGGATTAATAACTTTGTCTGGTGAATGTTGGTGTAAAGGAGTGTCTGCTGCTGACTGTGCCTCGTTTGTTTGACACGTTTCCATCAGTTTGGAGAGCAAATTATTGTGTGCCTCACCTACTCAGAAACAGCTGTTCCAAGAAAAGACAGAGCATAAGACTGTATCTTCAGGAACAATCTGCTTTCTGTCTGTAATTAATATGTTCCGGATTGTTTGGCTACTTTGGTCAGTGCATCACAAACTGGACTATTATGCTCAAAGCTACTTTTGGGACATGCAGTAATAGCTCCTTCTGCAAGCATTGAGAGCAACCCCTGTAAATCACTGTGGGCTTGAGTAACTATCCAGCTTTGCCTAACCCATGCCAGGTTTCTGTAAGAAGTGATGAGCTATCACTGGGTAAAAAAAAAATAGTATCCTTGATTCACACCTCGCTGGTGTAAATCCTGTTCCAGTTTTAAAAGCACCTTGTTATAATAGTGTTGGACAGAGGAATTCTTGAGGCTAAGTGACATTTGCAGCCTATGATAGTGGTGTATCTGTGCTGTGTATCCATCAACATTTGGCATTTAAGAAAATCTGCTCATCCTCGCATCGCCTGTTAAACACTCACTCTATTAGCAAAAAAAAAAAAAAAAA
>VZTJ01003580.1:3000889-3020699 GCA_013397795.1 Orthonyx spaldingii
AAAGAAAGAAAAATGGGGCAAAGAGAGAGGAGAAAGAGCACCAAAGCGAGGAGCAAGGTGTGGGCTGCCGGCGGGTCCTTAGCCAGTCATTAGCCGGGGACACGCGGCAGCGGTGCCGGGGAAGAGCCCTCCCCATCCCACACAGCCAGGGACATCTGTCAGGGACTCGGGTATTACACCTTGATCAGGCCGAGACAGTGACACCATTTTCTTTAACAAACACCAGCAGCTTTTCTTTCTCCTTTATTTTAACATTTCTCAGGGGTTGGATTCCCTTTCTTCTCCTGCTCTGCTGAGAGTAAAAGGAGCTTGTTAACTTGCTTAGATATTTTGACTGCTGATGCACTTTGGCCACTTGCCTGTGGTAACAGTGTCAAAGCATTACTTGGGATAATTGCTATATTTGCAGTCTGAAGAGTGCTCTGACTTAGTGTTCAAGCTGCTGAATAAAAAAGAAATTGTCATTTTGGAAGAAATCTGTGAATTACCCTCCCAGTTAAAAAAGCGCACAATTTTCAAAATGTCTTTTCCCCTTGTGTTCAAGCATAATGTTATTCAGATAATTAACATTTTAATAACTCGCTTAAAATATGAGAGCGGCTTAAAAGGCTCTGGTTTCAGTAGGGTTTTGTTTTGTTTTTATTTTTAGCTTTGGGGATTAACCACTATGGGGCTCTATTTCTTCATTCTGTGCATACCCAAAAGTACCCACCGGTCCATAAAAACACCGTGAGCTTCCAGCTTGGGCTTTTCAAAGGATGCAGGATCAAGCTCAGAGTTTTCACCAAGTTTACTTGTCTTCCTAGTTTCACACTTTGAACTAATACTGTAAAATATCAGTGTTCTTGTAATTATGAAATAACTGGGATATTAAAAATATTAGTTAGGTTGTCAGTTGTGGCTCAAGCCATACTGCATATGGATAACCCATGACAATTTTTTGATAGCCCTTCATTTAGTAAAGATGTGAATAATTTATACGTGCTCTTATGACATCCATTTTCCACGTGGAAGTCGAGACTATAATGGAATTTAATTGTACGAATGTACCATAAGAAATGGCACCTTTAAATGATATTTGTTACACATTACACCTTTCTGATACATTTGTGTATCCCATTTGTTGTGCAATCTTTTTCTTTGAGAGGTTAGAACAGATGCCATGGACAGGCTTTGGTCTAGGAAAAGGTGCAGTTTTCTTGTAGACTCATTGGATATCCTTGAGCTTCCTCTGATCCACCTTCAGCAGGGGCACCCAGCAGAATCTGGTTGGGGCAAAAGGTTGGAATCCAAGAACCATCCAAGGACTCCAGGTCAGGTCAACACTGCCATCAGCAGCTCAGGGCAAAGGCAGGAGAACATGATCCAAGCACACATTGCTTTTTGTGACCCCTTTATTGCCAAGTTTGCCCCAAAGCTCTAAAAGGGAAAGTAAACAGAAAGGAAAGATACATTCTGATATCTGGCATTGTGCTTCGAATCCTACTTATCTGGATTCACACTTTTAAAATTGCACTGGTATCACAGCACCCAGGGAATGTATTGGAGAATCATGGAATCCCAGAATGGTTTGGGTTGGAAGGGACATTAAAGACTGTCTTGCTACAGCCCTCTTGCCAGGGCCAAGAACACCTTCCAATGCACCAGGTTGCTCCAAGTCTGGCCTTGAACACTCTCAGGGATGGGGAGTTTAGCAGGTTAAACCTGTTGGCAAATCCATCGTTTAATATGATCTAAATGACATCCAGCAGGAGAAACAGAATGATGAAAAGCTTGAGTGAACCTTTCCAATGCCCATCCTCAAGCCTACGTTAATCAGCCCAGAAATTACCAGTTATCATCAGCGCTGCCGCTGTTTCTCGCTTACCTGTGTTCGGTTTCAGTCCTGTTGCATCTGGCTCCTGTCGTTTTATGGCACACTGATAAACAGCTATTGATTTAATCAAAATTACGCAGCCAGGACAGTGCTTGGCCCCAGGAAATCTTGCAGGGAAGCACCTAGTAAAATTACTCATCCTGCATTTTTCTGTTGCTCGTGGGCTTCAGCGCTCGCCCGCTCTAATGCAAAGTGAAGCATACTTTGTTCTACTGCCTCCAGATACCTTGTGTGGCTGCCTGATGCACTCTGATGTGCATTTCACCTGGCATTTGGAAGTATTTATTTAACACAGGCATGATTACTTCTCTTGCGATGTTAATTCTGAAAAATGCTGAGCTCTCCCAAAAAGTGCTGATTGCTCTCCTGACAGACAAGGTGGCAAAGGGGAAAGGTGCAGGGTCCCAGTTGATGTGGCCCGAGGTTGTTGGTGGGGAGGGTTTAATGTGCATGACAAATTTGCTGCTAACAAAATTGTTCAGGGGCCAGATTTTACTCTGGGTTACGTGGGTTTGAATTTGCAGTGCTTCCAGAGGGTTCATTTGTTACTGGAAAGCTCAAAGGTGGGATAGGTCAGAATCTGGCTGTCTGTGTTTTTGGGGTGTATCCTGCTCAGCAAGAGAAACACTGCCCATTTTAACTCTTCCTTTATTTAATTATTCCTTTATAATTACCTTTTTTCTTTTAAAAGAGTTCTTTTTATTTTTTTTTTATTTCAATTGCCTATCCTGATTTACATTTACAAACTACTTCTCTATTACAAAATAAAAGCAAAACCACCCCATTTTAAAAAAGAAGAAAAAAAAAAATAAACCACCCCTCCAAACAAAAAAATCCCAAAAGTTAAATAGTATGAAAGAAAAGCTCCTTTCTGTTTGGGTAGGATCACCAGGGCTGGGATAAGCCTCTTGTGATATTATACATATTTGAAACATGAGAGCTATTGTTTTGAAGCTTTACTATGTTATTGTCCTGCTTGTCTGAGTAAGAAGCGTGTATCTCTGGTGGATGGAGGTTAGCTAAGTAAGTCATGCATAGATGGAATTTATTAAGTTTGCATGGTAGTGACAGCTGTGAGTGGGAACAGTAACTCTGAACGTGCCAGGGCTGAGAAAGGGAAGGAATTTTCATATGTGTCTTAAAGGAAAATGGTGGGGTAATGGTGAGAGCTCTTCTAACCACTCCATCTCATTACCAAGGGGGAAAGTCACTGAAACGATTTTTAAAGTATAATAGTCTGGCAGAGAGCTGTCTTTGGACAAGCTCAGCAGGCAGATGAGGACAGAGAGGAGTCAGGTTCTGTTAAGAACCACTGAAAATCAGCAATTTAATACAAATCCATTCAAAAGGAGTTATTAATATACATCAGTGCAGTGTAGGAACAAGTTAAGTTATCTGTTAAATTGGCTGTAAATGTTTTTTAAATATAGAATTCACCCCCAAATCACTTCCTAACCATCTGATCTTCAGGAGCTTCTTGTGGAAACATTTTTTTTCCCCTTTCTTTATTTTGCATTCCCTCTCTGCCTCCTGAGATGAAACTCACCTTTGGTGCTGGATCATTAAAATGGCAGCTGTCACTTAGAGGGAGACAAATTCCAGTTGCTGGGGCTGATCCTGGCAGGGCTTTGTATGCAGAGAAAGGTCAGCCTGGCTTGTGAGAGCCAGAGATGGGCTGCCTGGGGAGCAGAGCAGACCCAGGCAGGGACAGAGGGAGAAACACTGGCAAAGGGGGAAACATTTATTAACGGCACACCTGATATTAAGCCAGCTCTTCCTCCTGGTTTATTGCTCTGGTTGTGGTGAATCAGACAAGCAACAGAACCCGTCTGGAGCAGGGATGCTTCAACCCAAAAATAGTGAGAGGAGATATCTCCTGCCTCCCAATGCTGCCTGGAGCAGTTCCAGAGCAGAGCATACTGACACTGCTTTTTAACGTCCCTTGGAAACCCAAGATCCTTCTCTGGCACCTGTGGGGCCACCAAAATGAGAGGTGATGCCTCTGCACCTTCTCTGCCATCCCTTTGTGCCCTTCCTCCTCTTGCCCTTACCTGGCTGCACCTGGGATCCCGTCCCTGTACACTGCACATATCAGAAATGCCACAGGATGGGCCCTGCCAGTACATTTTCATGTGGTTTGGGTATAAATCTGACCAGCAGAACATGATATCTGCCCTGTTTTTTTTTTTAAAACAGGGCTGCTTGTTCCTTTTGTTTGATATTATATGTATTTTTAATACTACACCCCTCTTCCTAGCTCTCAGCACCATTCAGATTTTTTTTTCAGGCAGATTAAAATTAATTCCAATTTTAGAGAGCTCTTTAGGTGGCATCTTTTAATTTTCACCTTTTCCAGGGCTTTTGTTGCAGCCTAAAAATGAGCTTACAGTAGGTTAAATCCATGTTGTTAATGAAGCACTTCTTGCTCTCTGTTTTTTTGTTGTTAGACCACATAGGATATGTTCTGTTGATGTGTGGGGACTTATGATTAGATGAGAATTTACCTCTGAGGAAGCTCAGATTATCACACATAAAGCATCAGAAATAGAAAAATGATGTGCACAACCATGAAAAAAACAATGGATCTTATCTTTAGTTTTTTTCCTAATCACCCTCCAGCATCACTACAGCAGTTAAGTTGCCTCAGGGCTCGCTAGGATTTATAGTTTATTATAACATTGATAAGAGCAGCTGAGCGAGCAGTGAACTGGATGTTCGGTAAATATTAGTTTGAATTTGTGGCAGAATTTTGATCCGACGTGTTCACAGTTCTCCCGCATTTGCAAAGTTCACTGCAAAATTGCTCTGCATTGACTAGTTTGGCAAATTTTGTGCGTGTGTGTGATTTTTGTCTGAGCAGGGAACTAACCCGTGTAGATCAAACAGCTCTCTCTGTGGCTGAAAACACAGTTTGAAGTTGACGTTCTGTCTGTCACATGAATTCCATATTTCACTTAATAAGTTATGCAAATGGTGGATTTTATGTTTGGCTTTTTTGTAATGTTGACTTCGGGTTTTGAATAACATCCAGGCTTAATAGTTTGATTAGTGAAATTAGAGAATAATTGGGAAGAGCAAATCGTTGCTTTTGTGATCTGTCGGTGAATCATTTAGATGAAACTGTTCCCTGTGACTTGTTTCCTTGTCTTATATTTTGACACTTGATGCCAACATCATTCAGGGATTACCCTGAGGAGCTTTCCCTTCCTTTTCAGGGAAATAAAGCCAACCCCCCCACATACAATGGGAAGCCCAGAGCTGAGTGGGAATACCAGCACTACCTTAATGCTACCTAATGGATGTCACCTCCGTGGATTTATGAATCCCACTGCATCTAAATAATGGAGGAGAAGTGATGCAATATCCTTCACCCCTCGTTCTCCCTGGCTTGCTGGCACTGGGGTCTGAAAGCAGCTTCTTGTCATCCAAATTCTCTATTTGATGGGAATTTTAGCATTCGTGTTTTTTTCTAGGTGTGGTCAAAGTTAAGAAATCCTGGGTTAGACCGTTTTAAAGAAGGAGATGAAATAATGCAATAATTAGAGCAAAATTTAAACTCCACATTAGTTTCCTCTTAAACAACAAATGAAGACCTGTTCTAAATCCCACTATGAAACACACAGGTACAATAGGCTGCAAAAATGCTGAGCTACTTTGGGTTTGCAGCATCTGCCTGGTAGTAGGAAGGCAAAAGATCGTGCCTGAGGTAAACCTGAGCTCACATGTGGCCATGACCCAAGTGCCCAACCTGCCAGACCCATCTCTGCTCCCCAGAGCCAGGCCATGCCAAGCCGTGCCACATCTGGGCCTCACATCTGCATGGCAGAGAAACCTCCATTGCCTTCCTGAGAGCTGTTTGTAGGCTCATTAGAATAAATAAATAAATACATGGAGGCAGGAAAAAAGCCTCAAATCTCAGCTGATCAGGTCTTGCTGGGTAATTTAGGAAATAGCACATATTCTGCCCATTTTAGCAGAAGGGAAGATTTTCTTCCAGGATTTTCCAGACTAAGAAAGTCTGTCGGTGCTGTGAACTAAAGGAGGAAGAAGCAGAAAAAAACCCCCCATTCATGCTTCCCTAAGTGAAATCACTTATCCCTGTTTTACCAGCCTTTATCAGAGTTTGTACACTTCCTCCAATTAAATTATTTTTTTCTTCAGGGGAGCTCGTGAGGCACTTACGTAAATTCTCTTAATTTCTGAGTAATGCAGCCCTGACAATCACTTAAGACAGTGGAGTTGATTCTGCTGTCAGGGAAGACTCTTTTTCAAAAGAATGTTTTTATAGAATATCGCTGTGACACTTCGCTTAGATGGATGTCTTTAGCAGAATTTGATTAATGTAATGTAATAAAAGAGATGCACACTAAAGTGTCTGTACATGTCTTGTTAAGTATGTTTGATTCATTATGTGTAGTTCTCCTCACTTCTTTTCTCTTTCCTCAGTTCATTTTTTATCATTTCAATAATATATCTATAAATATGAAAAAGTTGGCACTTTCTTTGACATATATGGCTATTAATTCATAACTCTAAAAAATTGTATCTTTCAACTTGTCACTTTAAAGCTTGTACAGTTTATTACAGTAAGTAACCTGTGTTGGAAATTAGATTTTGAACTTTAGCAAGGAGATAAATAAGCTTGTGGACATAGAAGTTATGGAGAAGATACCTAGATATAGTGCTAGAATAAAATTGCATGAAAAGATCACTTACTTGAAGATGATAATTTCAGAGCTCCCTGAGGATCACATTAAGATTGCGTATAGGAAATGGGCTTCGGCTTGAATTCCAATAACTTTAATTCCTAGAAATGGCAATATTTCAGTTAATCCTTTTCCTTGGGTGGGTGAGTCTCATTTTGAAGGCCAATAATATGTATCAGCCACATGCAATTTCACTAAATACATGAAATTTGCTTTAGAAAGGCTCCTGAAAATTCCTGTAGCCCAAGCTTTGTCTGTCCTTTTGCAATATCAGTCTGGGGAAGAGAAAAAAACCTGGCAAATTTCAATATCTTTGCTACAGAGTGTAGGATAACTTTTAAAGTGAACCAAGTTAGTTGTTTCCACATTGACAAAGTTAGTCATGGGGAAGCAAGGATGGTCATTAATGTTTTTATGTTGCTTTGCTCTGATTGCTAAAGAGCTGCTCTGCTTCTTTTCTACTCAGTTTTTAGCCCGTGAATTTTTCAGAGCAGATCTGACAGGTCCAGTCCTAGTTTGGATCACAACAGGTTTGGGACTGCAGAGATTGTTGGCACTGCGGATTCTGCATCTGAGAAGTCTTCTCTGTATGAATGTTTCTCAGGACTCGTCTGGGATTGGGAAAGTTTCTTAAGGGGGTTAAGCAGAGCAGGAGCTCCTGAGCTGGATGTCCATGGTGGTACAGCTCAGCACGCCCTCATCAGCCTTCCTGGCGTGGAGAGCCTACAAGGGCAAATGGGGAGGGGAACAGGGGAAGGATACGGCCACTCTGCAAAAT
This sequence comes from Orthonyx spaldingii, assembly GCA_013397795.1. Classification (NCBI taxonomy): domain Eukaryota; kingdom Metazoa; phylum Chordata; class Aves; order Passeriformes; family Orthonychidae; genus Orthonyx; species Orthonyx spaldingii. Next base: position 3,008,250 of record VZTJ01003580.1, read on the forward strand.
CATCTCCACCCTCCTGCCAGCAGGGTTATTCCCTTTGGTTGTGGCAGGGAATGGGTGAGTGGAACTCGGCAGGCAGAGCGTGTGAGGAGCTCACACTGCTGACATCCAGAGCACAGACCACACGAGGTGGGTGGAAACACATGCCCTGAGGGGCCTGGCAATGGCTGCAAGGTGGGTTTGTTGGCAGCAGGAAATACAGAAGTTGGGGCAGCCCGGGAGTGATGGGAAACCGCACAGTGCAACTGCTGCAGGATTGCAAATCACGGAGCCTCTGAGGAGCACTCAGCGAGCAGGGGAGATGTGGTGGGGAAAGATGTGTGAAATCAGAGCTCCCAAGTGAGGACAGATGGACCAGCCACAGGAAGAGGGAGGCGAGGAAGGTGGAGATGCCACAGAAGATGTGCCATTTGGTACGTGGTGTAGGAGCAGTTTTGCTGTTACTTTTTCTGCAAAGCAGGGATTTTATTACTAATACTTTGCCATGATTTCTGTTAGACCAGGGCATGCGGTGTTGATAACACTCGTTCTCAGTTGTTTTAATCAAGTGCATGGAGTAAACAGGATCAAAAAAGGAGGCAGGGGGATTCACTTTTGAGAAGTGCTCAAGCTTCGGTGTTTTCTGAGGCTTTGGGGAAGCGCACGTGGCTGCCTGGAAGCCACAGCTGATGGCAGCAGGTCTTTGGGCACCCTGCGAAGGGAACTGAGTGCTTACAAAACAAATGTGGGGTTCTGGATGAACACTGGACCAGTAGCACCCAGACCAGCACAGATAATGTTCATGATGTGGGGGAAAGATGGCAGTGTTATGTAACACCCCACTGGAAAATGCTGGGAGGAGTGTCCTGCCCAGGGGCTGGGCAGGTGCTGTGAAGCTGGTCCTCCATGATACAGGCACAGCTTGGAAGCTGAAGTTCCTGTTTCCTGGGTAGGGAAGATGGTCCTGCCAGGCATGCACAGGGAGGAGACAGTGAGGCCCTGGCACAGGCTGCCCCGAGAAGCTGTGGCTGCCCCATCCCTGGAAGTGTTCAAGACCAGGCTGGATGGGGCTTTGAGCAACCTGGACAAGGGGAAAATGTCCTTGCCCATGGTCTTTAACGTCCCTTGGAGTCATTCTGTGATTCAATGAACTCTGTTGCTCAGAATTTCCTTATTTATAACAGTTGTTAACCAGCCAGATAAAGAAAACCCAGCAGGCTTTTCACCTTGAACAAGCCATGTCTCAGGGGAGTCAGACCAGCTGTATTGATTCCTGTCAGCACACTTGTCTTTGGGGAATCGTTTGTTTTATAAAACCAGATTGCCAGATCTGTACAGCAGAAGGAAAAGGGAGAAAAAACAGGTTTTGAATGAAACTGAACAAAACTTCTAGGAGTGAAGAGCTCCCATCAGTGATAATCTGCAACATCTGAGCATGAGCAGCTGGGATAGGCACCTGAAATAATGAGTGAACAGAAGGAGGCTGGACCACTGCTGTGAGAAAAAAACCCTCATGGGCTTGCTCACATCACTGTGAACATAGCTCACCTCCAAGCTGACTTACCCTGGTGTCTCTGGGGTATTTTCACCAGGAAAGTTAATCTCATCCTTTGGGTGTTTCAGCTGTAAAAAACAAGGGCCATTGTATGTGTCACAGAATCACAGCAGTTCTGGGTTGAAAGGGATCACCAAGTCCAGCTCCTGGCCCTGCACAGCACCATCCCCAAGAGTCACACCAACTGCCCAAGAGCATTGTCCAAACACTTCTTGAGTTCTGTCAGCCTTGGTGCTGTGGCCACGGCCCTGGGGAGCCTCTTCCAGTGCCCAGCCACCTCTGAGTGAAGAACTTTTTCCTGATATCCAACCTAAACCTTCCCTAGCACAGCTCCAGCCACTCCCTCAGGCCCTGTCACTGCTCACCACAAAGAAGAGATCGGTGTCTTCTCCTCCCCTTTCCCAAACCTGCACCCAATATTCAAGGTGAGGCTGCTCCAGTGCAGAGCAGGACAGTGGCGACATGCTTTAGTGATGACCTGGCAGTGCTGGGCTAATGGCTGGACCCAGTCTGAGAGGATTTTTCCAACTTAAATGATTTAATGATTCTATTCCCTCGTCACAATCATTTGGAATAGTGAAACAACCAGTTTCTGCTGTGAATCAGGTAAAGGGCTAGAAAATATTGTTTAGAATATAACTGTCACCTAAACAAGTAATTTTACCTGTAGGCAAAACTCTATGTGAACACCATAAATAACAGAGAGAGAATATTAGAGTGCCTGCTCAGCCCAGCAGGAGGATGGTTACTGTCTCATGAGATGTGCATGTGTAAACCTCACACTTGTCACTTGCCAGTTTAGGTGGCTTGTCTTTACAGGCTTTCATTCACCTCCTTCCTTGCTCCCAGGTGTGCTCTGGCTGCTCCAGAAGGCACAGGTGCCTTCACTTGGGCCTGACTGCAGGGAGGTGACTATATCAGAGGAGCTGGGCTCTCCCCTCTCTTTGGTCAAGGACAGAAGGAAGGGAGCAGAGAAGGAAAGAAGAACACACTCATTTTTAAGGTAAAATTAGCTATGAGAGGTGAAAGAACAAAGTTGAGGTACTATCTTGTGGTGTCTTATGAACTTTTTTGTGCTTGAAATCTGAACAATGAAACCTGAATTTTGTTTTTTTGCTTTGGAAAAGATTTGGAGTGGTTGGTCTCATGGATGTTTAGTGGTTGAGCCCTGGTCTTGCCTGGTTTGCTTTGGTTTCTTCAAACAAATCTCTTGAATATGTTCTTAAATAAAACAAGCAAATAAGGTTGTCTTAAGGGAGTTAGTGCATTTACTTGGGTGATTATATTAAGTGTGTGCTTAATTGTTCTTTTGATGCCAGCCAAAGTACACAGATATCAGCTCACAGAAACTGCTCAGAGCAGCTAACTTTGCTTTATGTTTGTGAGTGAGGACTAGTGGAGTTTATATGAGGGAAGCAAAATATTGATGGAAAGTTGCTGTAGGTATAGAGCCTTTGCATGCAGTTACAGTTAAAGAAGTTACAATCAGTTTTCAAGGCTTTTTTCATAGCAAGACAAGTCCGTTTCCTTCTGAAAGGTGCCTGGTCCCCAAGCAGAGTAATAAGAAGGGCGTGGAAAATGCCTGTGGCTGGTTCACTCCAGGCCCATAAATGCAATGAGTCAGGTATTTTGCCTTCATATGTTGAACTGGGAGCTAGTGGAAATATGTTAAAAGCAGTTAAGCTGGCAAAATAAGCCCTCTATGCTCATTGTTCGTGAGAGCACAGGGAGCTGACGTGGTGAGGGGCTGGAAGGGGATGCCCAGCTGTGTGTCCCCAGGAAAGGGGAGGAACAGGTTACTGAGCACCAGGGTGGTGAACGGTTTCAAAATGAGGAAGGGGTGTTGCAGGGTATGAAATTTCTTCTGGAAAGAAGGGTGTGTGTTGTGGTGAGAGCCCAGGGAGGTCGGGCAAGGAAACTGTAAACACCTCTCCAACCGGGCTGTTTCCTTCCCTGTTCCCTCCGCAGCAACAGCCTCCCCCGGTACCCCGGGTAAGAAGAGAAGTGAGAATTAAAACCTCGTGCATTCAGGGGTGTTGGTGTCCCTGCTGCACCTGCTCAAGTGCTGAGCAGCAGGTGTTTGTGGCCACATTTGTGCTCCTAAAAGGAAGGCATGAAGGGCTGCAACCCCACGAGCTGTGCCCAGGGTGGGTGCACAATATTTGGGGTGCTGGAGAAGCTTTGGGTGCTGCAGAAATGCTCTTTGGGCCCCAGCAAGGAGACATTTGAATGCAAAGTCTTTGCGTGTGCTTGCTTGCTGTAGGCCCCAGTTTATTGCCCTGCAACCCCCTTCCTCCCCCCAGAATAAAACCCCCATGGTTTATCAAACCTCATTTTCTCCAAGTGCCTTTCCAAGTCTAGTTTTCTCTCCTAATTGCATGCCAGGATGGGGGGGGNNGTCTCTCTAATTGCAGGGCGGGAGGGGGGGGGGGGGGGGTGTGGGAGAAATTGGCTAATTGATTAGTAATTTAGTCTCTGGTGATATGCTTATTTAAGAAATCTGCCAGAGTTATATATGTCAAATGATTCACATGAAAACAACATCAAGTGAATCATATATAAAAATGACATAATTGCTATTAAACTTAGAAGCCATATGTGTGGCTGAGGAAATTACTGGCTCTAGCAACTCTTTTATGTTTCTTCTCAAAGCCAGTTATACTCTTCTGAACAGAGAAAGCGACTTTATGTGTAGGAAAATAGTCCCTATGAGTGTTATTTGGAGATCTCTTAATTCAAGGAAGTAGGTGCATATTCCAGCACTGCAGGAAAAGAATCAAAATTGGGAGTGTTGGGAAGCTGAGAAAGGGGTCTGTTGCTTTTGCTTTTTCTCATCAGCGAGATTAAATGCTGGCTCTTTCAATATACACCATCTGAGATTTTATTGCTTTCTGTTATTTTTAGTACTAGGAGGGAGATTAAATGAAATCCGGGATTATTTCAGACAGTGTTAAACTTTTTATTGCTCATTTCTGCCATCAGGCTCAGGCTGACCCAGTTGGGTGGGTCATTACAGAAGGTGGGCTCTCCCCTGTGAGCACCCAGACAATTAATTCCTCTACCTATACCTTGTCTTATAGGAAAGCATCAGCAAAAGTAAATACAGGTATTAATACGGTTATTTGACATTACTCTCTTCTCAGAAGTCTGCTATGTGCTGAACTTCACATATGCAAACAGTATTTTACGTGTGGCTCAGCATCCTTGCGGCCTCTGTGGGATCACAGGCTCTTCCCTGGGTGTTTTGGAAGCTTATTTTTATTTATCTCTTTAAGGCTGCTTGAAATAAACCTAAACTGATTTAATAATTTTGCATTTCTTTATCAGGAGATTAATAACAAGGCTGATTTTTTTTTTTTTTGAGTATGTATTTATTTCAAATCTTTACATTAAAAAAAATTAGCTTGATACAGCTGACTTGCTACTTGTTACTGATGGTTCCTTCATTTTTATTCCTTTTTATAGGGTGGTGCCTTTTCCATTAGTCACAGCTCTGGACACGTTGATATATGCAGTAAGGAAGGCTTTAGGTGCTGGTGGTGATGAATAGCTCTTGGAGCACTCTCCTGCAGTTAATCTTCGGAGGAAGGAGAGATTCTGGTCTTGCAACTGCAGGTTGCAGAGGTCTCGCTTGTCTTCGGGGTGGGTTTGGTCGGTTCACGAGCATGCCTGCCAGCTGGTGCTGGCACAGTTTTAGCTCAGGACATTAGCAAGTCCCCCTTGATCAGGAGGAGGGGTCAGTAGGCAGCTATTCAGCTCTGACAGTGTGCCTGTGTCATCGGCACTGGGGGATGGAGCATCTATTGTGGCCCGTGCGATGTGAAGAAACCCCCCAGTATTTTCTGTAATTAGGTGCCGATAAATCACCTTCGAGAAGCCGCACGTTAAAGACTGTCCCAGTGGTGTGTCACTATAAGCTGTGTTTTGTTATGTCTGGAGTAACATTCTTCATATTTTGGGTACTCTGAGTGTCCCACGGTTTGTCCTCGGCCGCCAGCCCGGACACACATCGTTTCTCCTGCAGGCCTTTGGGCTGCCCTGGCACAAACAAGTTTGTCGGGAAAGCGGGGATTACACTGTCCTGAGCTGGATTTTTTTCCCTGCTGTCTGTCTAATCTTGCAGTGGAGTCACTGATGTAAGAGGAATGAGCTCGGACTGGAGTGGGCAGTGTGTCTGCGATGGGAATAACGATTTATTCCGTAAACACGGAGCGCTAATGGAGCCCTGAGCTCTGACTCAGCTCCAGCTTGGGAAACCCAAACCTTTCCCCTTGCCTTTGCCTGCCAGCCCCTTCTTTCTCCTCAGACCTTCAGCCTTTCACCAAACACAGGCTGGGAGCTCGTCTCTGAGACTTATCTAGGACTGTCACTGAACTTGTCAGTAAACACAAAGGGCTTTTGTTTCAAAGAGTTAATGCAGCTGGTTTGCTTAATTATTCAAAGAAATGGGATGAGCTACATAGGGAGCCACAGAGTGACCAATATTTCTAAAGAATAATCTAACTTGTTGTAAGTTTTCTAAATGGGAACACATCTGAGTGGAGAAATGGTATCAGCAGTTGTGAAACTTTTTTTTTTTTTTTTGATTTTGGGAGCTCTTAGTCATTTTTGTCTGAATCCAGGTTCACAGCTGAGTCATTCCTTCTGCTCTTCTTCCCCTGGTGACTTTTCCATGCTGTTTCATTTTTCCCAGATAGATATTACTGGAGCCAGGCTATGCTAACCACACTGCAAGTAGTGAAAACAGCGTGTGATTTCCTTGGGAATCGGAGAACATCCTCCGTGTGTGTTCCTGGGATGTGTATCCCGATCACATGGCGGTCTGTGCTGCAGGGAAGTGCATCAGGATGAAGTGTGGGAGAGAAGAAGTCTTTAGTATTGTTGGATTTACCTCCAGCTCTGGCTCAAGGGGGAATTATGAGTAAACATGTTGCAATCTTCACTCTGGTGCCCAGTTTAGCAGTGCAGAAGGTTGAAGAGGGGCTGAAGGAACCAGTGTCAGGAGCTGCTCTTGCACACTTTGTATTTTCACCTTGTTTGGTATTAGCACAGCACGGGATGGCTTGAGAGAGACAGAGCAAAATGCATTTCAGAAGAGAAAAGGGGGCCCCCATATAATGAAGAGTTCAACTGAAATAAGTGTGGGGGGAAAAATTATTTCTTTGCATGCCAGATTTCTTGCCACTTTCAAGCTAATCCTTTCAGTTCACTTCAATACAGTCACTGAAGTAGCTTAGAAAAAGAGAGAAAAAGATCTTTGATATGCTAGATCAACCAAAGTTTAAAAAATCTCTCTTTGTATATGCCATTTATAATGCAAATCTCAAGTTGGCATTTTAGTTTCACTTACTGCCGTTTCTTGAAGTACCTTGGAATACAAAGGCTGGAGATGGAGGGCGATCCCAAATGACAGAGTGCCTTTAATAGTTCAATAATAAATGGAAAAAAAATTACATTTTTGTATTTCTGTAAATACCTTTTACCTCTGTAGTGTGTGAGGCACAGGGAAAAAGAGACTCTTACTGTACAGAGGCTGAAATTATCGGTCTGAGTCTTCTGGGAATTGGAATTCAGCTTTGGTAGAGCATCCCCAAAGGATTTGAACCTTGCTGGGGTGTCTGTCGTGTGACTTTCCTCCTACCAGGAGAAAATGCGTTAACTCTGTTTGCTTAGGCAGTGAGCAACTGGTTAAGTTTTCTTTTGGAAAGAAGCCTAATTTCTAAGAGTTGCCTTCCCAAATATATAACCTGATTTCTTTCCCCTGTGTTCCCAACATTTAAGCACTGATTAAATGTCACCAAAGATAATAGGAGAAATGCTCATGACGGCCAGGCTATTTTAAAATAGCATGGGCATGCTTAAAGCAATAAGTAATTTTGCCTCTGCTACACAGTGTGTTTAATGCATATTTAAATTAAACTGTAGACAACTTTGAGCAGGCTGGATCTGGAAATGAGTTATCTTCCTAATTGGGGATATTTTGGGATTTGCCCTGCTGAATTTCACACAGCCGCTCTGCAGAAGGTGACTCTTAAACGGGGTGGCTGTGGGCTCCTGTCACTCCTGAGAATGGGGATCTTGAGATTATCCTGTCTGCCTTTTGAATCCTGGTGTTTTGGAATGCTAGGGACAGTGGGGGAACTTGGTCTGTAGTTCATAACCCAGCCCTGTGCTCTGTTTCCAAACCAGAATTAGTCTTCCTTTTCCCTCCCTGCTTGGTGCCCAATGTGCCTTTTTCTCCACAGAGAAATCACTATGGCATCAGAGCTGAAGCATAGTTCAGGGTATTTTCTGGGACTTAGTGTCAGAATTACATGTTTATTTATTTATTTTCCCCCACTGTGGTTTTTGTTTTGTTTTCTTTAACTGCAAACACCACTTAAGCCTCGGCTGTAGCGGGTGTCTCACTGTATCCACCAGAAGTGCCAGTCTGATTTTGAGGGGTTTGGAAATGTTTCATTGAGTCTGGGAAACGACGGGTGAAAAAAAAAAAAAAAAAAAAAAGTGCCCTGTAACCAAGCTGTTACTGATTATCTGAGTGCAATGTACAGATTAAGGGCCTGATCTAAAGACCACTGGGGTCAATTGACTGAAGTGGACTTTGAATCAAGTCTTACGAACATTCGGTGAACGCTGTGGTGGAGGGTGCTGGAGATGAGCACAGCACACTTTCCTCTCCAATAAGCCTGAAATACTCCAGCTGAAATTCTAAAGCAGAGTTGGTTTTCTGGCTTGTATTGAAAAGCACCAAAATTATTGCATAAGGAGTGTTTTTAATACGTAATGCGAGAAATATTCAGCTGGGAGCACAGATTATTTGTAGCATCTCGAGAATGTGACTTTCCAGGTGTAGGAACTGGCATTTCAGAGTTTTTTTTTTTCTTTTTGGACAAAAGGGTGTTTCATCAAACTTTCTGCTTTTCAAAACTCTATGATCTAAGTCCTTTAGATTACATGTTTTCCCACATGGTAGTGATTCTATTGCCTTTTTCAGGCTGCTATGGAAAAACTTGAGGGAAAAATATAAATAAAATATGCCCAAGCATGCAAGTCAATGATCTGTGTGTTAAGCCTATTGGCACATACAGGACAATTTTATTGCATGACCTACTGGTTAAAAACATCAAAAATATAAGTCAAGTCATTTGAAGAACTGCTGTTTAGTGAGTTAGAATGAATGAAGTCTTTATTGAGTACATGCTTCCAGATTCATCACTGGTTCTGTTCTAGTCATGCCCTATCCTAGTCTTAACTGCCCCAGGCAGTCTTTCTGAGGCCACTTGACCTGCCAGTCATATTTCAGAAACTACTGATATGGTTCCTGATTTAGTTTAGATTCCAAACAGGCTAGCTGCTGGATTACAGACTAATGACCCATCAGATGCTAAAGGCAAAGGCTTAAAGTGCTCTAGTGAATTAAGCCTCAACATTGTCTGAAGGGAAGAATTTATTATGTCATTAAACTTGATTCAATAAGTTTCATTTCTTTAGATGCATTGCACTAAGCAAGAAGTCAGGAATTAGTGGGAGGGAGAGATACCATTTTGATTCTCTTCAGGTAAGGCATTGATATTCAAGTAAAGCAGCAAGGGATACAGCCATTTCATAGAATTTTGGCTGTATTGCTGAAAACAATAGGTTGAGAAAACTCTTCATAGCTGATTAACTAACCATGGACTCCTCAAACTGGGTTCACTTGAATATATGCTTCACTTGGTAAATGCATAGCAAAGTGAGGCTTGCCTGATTTGATGAGACCCTTGGTGAGGTTTCAGGGGCTTTCCATCAAATATCAAAGCCTCAGTGGTGTAAAGATATTAGTAGCAAGTTATAGATGGCACTGGGATTTAATGCAAAACTTAATACGAGCACATAATGTGATGAGTCAAACGGGGATTGCAGCCTGCCTCGGAAGACTGTAACAGTGATCTGAAGGAAAAAGCCTGCATAATGCAGGGATCACTTTAAAACATAAAAAAACAAATTAAAAAAAATAAACATTTGGTGTTTTATCTATCTGCATATGTCTCCTAGTTGTGTTACAGCAACAGAAAAAAAAAGTGTTTATAAATAATAACAAAGATTCTTCAGGAAAATGTTAGGATTTCTGCCTGTAGCTTTTTCACTCATCTCTCCCAGTATCTGATGGAGTTCGTTTGAGTCCTGTAAGATATTTTTATGTTGTAGAAGTGGTCACACAATCGGGAGAGAAGTAAAAGGCTAGAAAATATGATTTTACTGGCATTCTTTTATATCAGACAGTAAGATGGTAAGAGTATATATTGTTGAGTTTTAAAATTAATTTAAATGTGGTTAGATTATAATTTTAATAAATTATGGACCTTATTACAAATGTTAAGTTGCACTGAAATATTTTGAACCATATATATTTATATGACAGCAGGTCTGGGATTACGTTTTTTTTTATTAGATGATTTTAATCACTTTAATACGATTCATAATCAAAGGGAGTATTTAATATTCTGGTCTTAAAATTAAAATTGACCTAATGGGCTGATTGTCTCTTTCTTTAATGGAGACTATTCTTTCCCCAAAATGCCGTAGCTTTTCCTTGGGAGTTAAAGAAGTGGTAAAGGTCACTCTGATTTGTGTTCATACACAGCTCTACTTTTTTGCTTTTCTCCAACACACTGGAAAGGCAAAATTCACTGCTGTGTTAAAGCTACTTTCCACTGTGATGTGAATGATTAAAACCTGCAGATATGTATGTATACACACACTTATGAATTCATATTTATCTTTAGACTTCTAATGAAAAACATATATAATTTAACTGACCACTGCAAGATCTTAATCTATAGGATGGGCTTCTGAAGGGCTAAAGCTGGGAAATTCATACAACTCCAGGAGATTCAGCAAAACATCCAAAGTGTTTTCCACCTTCCCCTGCTGTTAGAAGATTCTTAGTTAGTGTGATAGTACTAAGTAGGTGGCCCACAAGTTGTCTCAGACCTGTATGAAACTCAGCTTTACCTGGTTTATGGTATTTTTTGGTTTTGTGCTGGTTTTATGTGTGTGTGTGTTTTGGACATAAAGTTCTGCTGGGAATCAAGGAAAAGGATGTTTCTAGGACATACCAGTCCAGTGTACATCAGCACAAAAACTTTAAATACTTACACCTTTGTGTTGGGACTGGAATGCGCTCTTCAACAGCCTCAAGTCAGTCAGAAAATTTTGTAGGACTTGCTTACTGATTGTAAAACAAATGTTGGAGTCTTGGAAGCTGCTGTGGAGTTGTGTTGGAGTGAGCTTTTCTACCATCCCTGGTGGTGGCATTTTTGTTCTGGGCCCAAAGTGATGTCACCTGCAGTGCTCTGCGTGGGCATCCTCAGCCTTGGTTGTCTTGTCCTTCCTGACTGAAAATGTCAGGAAGATCTGAACTGGCACTTTGAAAATTAAACAGATTTCAGTATTGTGCTGAGAAGGCAAAATATGCTGGTTAAATATGAAAGAGTGTATATTTATCTCCAGGCATCAGCTGTGGCATCTTGTGCTGGTTGCAAGAAAATGTTACCCCCAGCTGGTGCAGTAGGACCCTGTTTCTCAGCATACTCTCCCCATTCTGCTGCTCCTGGCCCAGTATGGGTAAAAACAGCTTGCTGGAGTTTGAATCACAGAAATGTCAAATTTATGGGACCTCCCAGATACCCATGGTGTGTCTCTTTGTAAGCAGTTCCCCCCAGGAAGGAGAGGACGAGATGGATGGGGAATGAAAGAGGGGAATGTGGAGCCACAGGTGGCCTCAGCTTGTGCTCCTTCTCCTTTTGTGAGCCAAAACTCTTGAACAGTCCCATAGTTGGTGTGGGGAAGGCCATAAAAGCATTAGAGACTGCCTCTCTCACCCCCAGAAATCTCTGTATCTGAAAACATCCATTTCCTTTTTGTGGGTTTTTTTTTTTGTTTGTTTGTTTTTTTGGCATTGATTCTGAATATAAAAATGGGGACCTGAATCCAAGGAGATCAAATTCCACATCTCATGAGTGGCTCCGTGTAGCCTCGGCACAATCTCTGTCAGTTTCCCCAAACTGCGTAACAGGGACAATATTTAACCAGCCCGTGGGGGTGTTAAGTGATTATTGCCTCTGTAGAACCGTGTTTTATTATCACCCCCGTGTCTGTTCCTGGCTGGCCTGGGCAATGTGTCCTTGCCTGCTGCATTGTCTGGCCAGAAAGTGGTGTCAGGTGGCTTCCTCTGAGTGGCAGGGATGTGGGACAGACGTGGAGTTGGGGTAGTAGAGTGTAAGCAAACAAGATGTGCAGTTAGAGAGGTTTGTCACCAGGTTTTGCCTTCATGTGCCCCTTTACTCATCTTTCATGAGGAACAGATGCAATTCGAGGCTACAGGAAAAATAATAACCCAAAATACCAGATTTTTCTATGGATAGTATACGGGTAGAGTAAGAAAGCAGGGCAACACTGCCTGAAGGCCACCTCAAAATCTTCTTTCTCTGTTCTAAACCTGTCCCGTTTCAAACTGCATTTAGAAATTTTAACCCAGACTTGAAAATTTTCACAGCATTACAAATACTCACTCATTTCTCTTCTTCGACTGCTAAACATGTGTCCTGCAAAAGAAAATTTCGCTGAAGGGGAAGGAGAAAATTTCTTTCCAGTTTAATGCTGTCATCACTCTGTAGCTCAGACTCTGTTGTGCTATGAAATCACAGAGTATCAAGATTTCTGGTAATGAATATGAATTTGACTTCTGCATGCAAGTGATATTGTTCTTTATGGTGTTTCTTCACCCTGTTCAGAATATACTCTTCCAAAAATAACTTCAGGTTTGGAGTGCTTTGAAAATGATAGCTTTCAGGAAAGGAGATGAGACTCAAGTTCTCCCATTTTATAGAAGGTGAAATTGAGGCATGAGGAGCCACAGCTGGTCTTTTTTTTTTTTT
>VZTJ01003580.1:3020719-3058219 GCA_013397795.1 Orthonyx spaldingii
TATATATTGTCTGATAACAAAAAGTGCACCTTTGGAAATTATATTTGCATTCTGTTTGTACAGGAGAAACTATGGATTTACTTGGTCTCATGCTTAAAATAAGTTTCCCTCTCCCCTTTTTTTCTTTGCTGTGGAACTGCTTTAAATTTCTAAAGGTATGTTTTTTAGATATATGATTGATGTGTATGGGTACTTGGCATTTGTTTAGTAAAGTGTGTGTGTAGTATTTTCTATAGTTTACTGCAGTCCTTAGTTCTTGTTTCTGTTTTTTCATAAATGTCTTCAGATACCTGATCAAAACTTATGTAGCTTTACAAACCTGGACAGTCAGTTTAAAGGAAAAGAGGAGGGGGAAAAAAACCCATCAAAACATCAGCCTGTGTCAGGTGGGTTTCCTTTCCCAGCTGTAGTTTAGAGGATTATCATCGGATCCTAGCACTGGGAGGAAAGTTAACCACAAAGACAACAAGCTACAGTGACAAAATGTGTTGTTCTTTTTTTGCAGTGGATGACTTTAATTTCCAAAAGGGAGTCTCAGTTACCTATTTCAGAATGCTTCACTTGGTCCCAGGTATTTCAGGTAGATTAATAGCCTGATGTAACGTGCCCAGTGTGAAGTCAGCGATGCGGTGGTGTTACCTTGAGTGCCATAGGTACAAGGTACAAACTTCATATTCCTGTTTTCCTCCTGCTTGCATTCCATCTTTCACCTTTTGGTAAATTTTAAACGCACGTTGCAGCTCGAGCAAGGTTATTGTTGGGTTTGCTTGCAAAAATTAGTGCAAACCAGTCACTGAAATGGGGAACAGGTCATTATTTTGAAGACTAGATTGAAGCGTCAAGAAGTCCTTGGCTGTTCCAAAAGTTTTTCTTCTGATTTCTTTTAGTAAAATATCCATTAATCAGATACAAGACTGGAGTATGACATGTATTCTGTTTCTCTACCCATTAATCTTAAATATTTTTGCTACTCCTGTTGCCTTTGTTTTCTTCCTGGCATGTGCTCTGGCATGGATGGCAATGAGAAAACACATCTGATTGATGGATAATGCTGTGAGGATGTTATGCTCACAGAAAAGGAGTGTCTGGAAGTTTCTAGATATGGCCTTCCAACCACAGGCTGGCTTGGTGTCCACAATATAGATTTAAGACTATGAAATTTGAATCAGAGTGTGTTTGTACCCAGGTCTGTACGATCCTCGCTCAGGGGATGTTATGGCCTGAGGGTGTTGCTCTCAGAAAACCCTGTGAGATGGTGGCTTCACCTTACAGGGAAAATAAAGGGTGGAGAGACTCACATTTTTAGGTGGATTTGGGTAGATAAGTAGTTTCATAACTTAGGCTGGCAACCAAAGCACTTGCATAAAATCTGGCCCTCCAAAGGGCCTGAGTGACTTCAGCTGGCACATGGAATTGCAACAGAGTGGTCAGTTTGTCTGACCCTGGGCTGGCCAGTTCACTTTCTCTGGCTGTCCCCTTTCTCTCCCCCTTGCTCCTCTGGGCAGCAACTCAACACTGGAAATCACTTTAGAAAGTAACACTCCTAGAGGGATATTTCCATTTAAGTTCATGAGATCAAATGCTGGTTTTGATTACAAAAGTGCAAACCTATTGCCCTCCACGGGGTTGTGTTGATGTAATACAGCCATAAAAGAGCACAATTTGTTTAGCCTAGCAACAATATAGACTAAGAGGGGTCACGATTGCTCTGTGCTTAAAAAAAAAGGGGGATGTAAACACCAAGAAGGGTTGAGTGGTCTCAGTTAAATGACAATATTGGCATGAGAACAAACGAATATTCAAGAGCCATAAATAAAATCAGACCCAGATTAAGAACCCTCAAATTATCTAAATTCTGAAACAAGCTTCCCATGGAAGTTATGGGGTTAACAAAGATAACTGGTTTTAAGATGAAGCTAAGTAGTTTATGAACAGCATTATATGATGAGCTTTCCTGGGAGAGCAAGGGACAGGGCTCTAACCCCGAACTGAGCAAGATTTCCTGTGTTTCTATAAGCAAAATTTAGCCAGTCTGGCCTGCAGTGCTTCCACTTCAGAAGATATGTTTATGTGAGCCCTTTTTGCTGAGCATGACTGAGGATGTCCAAGCTGCATTTCCCAAATCAGGTGGTGGATTTGCTTTCTTCAAAGCCTACCATCTTTCTTGGGTATAGGTGTGCTATATTTGATGAACTGGAATAACCTGAGCTTTGCCCCTTTCTCTTGAGAGGCAGATGGGTTATCCTGATAGCTCCCTTTGGCAGGGCTGGCAAGCTCTGGCTGAGGTTGGGAAGCCACGGCTCCCTGCGTGTGGTGGGGGTGACCCCCAGGTTGCCCATGTGGGGCTGGGGCACTGTGTCCCCATTCGTGCCCTGTTGGGGACCTGGGAATAAATTACAGGCAGTTTCAACTTTAAATTTCCTTGCTCTCTTGGGGGTGAAATATAATCCTTGCCCTCGCTCTAACACATCCTTTGTGGTTTAATTTAAATGGTGATTTTTACGGTGACATGTGATGTTCATCTGCTAACCTTTCCCCCAATATGTTCAATTTAAAGAAGCATTGAATCTCGGAATGTGCCTCTATCTATAGACACAGAAGCGTGCTATGAGGTAGTTTACCTACTTAGGTTGGTACCTAAGAGCTTGTAAACAAATTCATAAATTTGTCATGATGATTATAGTGTTGGCAAACACAATGGTTGATCATGTTATAAATGTTTATCAACACCCGCACTCACCCACCTGCTAAGAGGTGCTACGCTTTAATGAAATTGTTTGAATATCAAGGCTGGTTGCTAAGATACAATGTTCTTGTTACCAGGGATGTGATGCTTACAGATTTCTGTTATCAAATAATGATTAGAGATGTGCTAACCTCAAGGTGCTCGGTGCAGTGGAAGGCTTACTGAGCCACAAATTAGTAAACTGTCTGCCTGAGCAGACACTTACAGAAGGAGCACATGTGCATCAAACTTACCGAGCTGACATTTTTAAAGAAGACAAGATCTGGCAGTGTAAATGTTCCTATAGATGATGAAAGACTGTCATAGGAAATGTTTACATGATCTGTTGCCTAGCACAATGTCTTCGTGCCATTTTCCCTCCCGACGCGGAATAGTGTTGAAATCACCAAGTCAAATATCTGCTTTGCTCTTGCTCGCTAAAATGTCTCTTGCCACTCACCTCTTGAAATCACACATTCACAAATGCTGATTTCTATTTTCTAAGGGCCACACAAAGATGGAAACAAAGAAGTGTAAAAAAATGGCCAGCATGTGGGTCTGGTGGACAAAAGATGGCATTTCTGGGAACTGCAGTTAATCCAAGGTTGAAAGTTTTGTTGTTGTTAAAACCACAGATAAATGTTAAAGAAGACTAACATCAAATATTGATGATGTTTTCTTTTTAATGTAGGTGCTCTGAGGGCTCTGATTTGCTAATGCACTTTGTAATAAGGTATAAATATTGTACTTCATTTTATTCTTTTACCAAGTGCTTTCCAGTGTTATTAAACATCAAAGAAAATAATGAACAGCACAATATAGGTGATCAAAAGGATTTTGCTCGCACTGCTGCAATGCTAAGTAACCTTTAAGTGTGATTGTTGATCTCATTATTGAATTAGGGTTCAAGGTGTGTTTGCAGTCTCTTCATTAGCATGAATCTGGGTTTAAAGTCAGTTCAGCTGAAATGATCTCAATTATAAGCAGAGTTCGTGCTTGCCTGTGAGACTCACTATATTTTTACATCAGCGGTAATTGTTTGTTTCAGTGTAAAGGGATGTTATTTTCCTGCTCCTGTAACAATCCTTTTGTAGCTACTCACAAGACACTCCTATTGCTATAAGTAAAAATCTGTTGGCAATTAAATCCAATTCAGTGCGGTTTTAGCAGATAAGTAGACAACTTGAAAAATACAGAATTGCAAAATAAAAAAAAATCAGCAGTAACCTACTATGGTTATAATTCATGATATTAAGCTTTACCCTTTGGATGTAAAATTCCGACTTTATAAAAATGATACAAGACTGCATCCTACAACGGGCTCTTAACATAACCCATGTTCTACCTACGCTGTGTGGGCTGTTCAGACAAATAATCGCCTTCAGCAGATGCCTTTGTCATAATGAGTGTGATAGTTTAATATTTATGGAAGAACTGCTGATTTTCAATGCCTGCTTTAAAACCCCAAGAATAATTTTTCCAGCTCTGAGCGCTGCATGGAGATGAAACGTTGTGCAGAGTGAATGGGATATAGAAACCTCTCTGTGCCACTTCCCAGTGATGGGAGTGGGTCTCCTGCAGGGGATAACCTGCACTGTGGTTCTCTCTCCTCCTGTCCCCCCAGTTTTACATGGGGAGCAGCAGTGGGGCTGGAAAAAGAGGCTGATCACCCTCAGTTAGGTAAAGTTGAAGTGATGCAGGATTACTAATTTTTGTTGCATAAGCTGAGGTGGGAGAACCTGAAATCTGGCCCCTATGGGAATGGATTTGCACCATGGTTTGTGTTCACCTCCTGGGACAGCTGATCCCCTTTGCCTGCTCTCCCACCTGTTACTCTGCTGGTTTTCACTGAGCTTTGGACCTGCACTGAATTTTATGGCTCTGCTATAATATTTCTGACATTTTTACTTTTGTCGTAGCATATATTGGCTATTAAAATATAAAATATTCTCTAAAACTAAGTCCTAACACTTCCCTTCGTTTCACCAGTAGTTATCAGCAAGTTGGGCTGTAACTGGGGCCACTGTGGAAGTGGAGATGTAGTGAAATGCCTTGAAATAACACCAAAACACAGATGCTCACCTGGCCCTTTACGAAAATATAGACACTTTATCTGCTGCAGCTGCTTGTGAGGTGGGAGAGAAGTTGGCTTTTTTTGCTGCTTTTTTTTTGCCTTAGGTTTGTTGTAATGAATGATTTACATGGCATTAGATTATGTTGGGATATACTGTGTCAGGTGGCATGACCTGATACAACCCAACTTAATGCAACACACATGTTTAGATTGTATTACACGTGAAGAAAAATTCCCTGAGAAGCTGTCAGGAGCAGGTGATTCTTGCAAATGGAAAATATTTGCACAGTGATATTTTATACGAGTCAAAATTGAAAGGTGTGTAATACTTCAGCATGGATTTAGGAGTCTTAGCCCTGTGGACTTTGCTGGGACTAAAACTTTTTTATATGCCACTGTTCCCTTTGGAAATACAATTTAACAGCTGAAGCTGAGATGGAAATTCTGCAAAATCTTGCTTTTGTTAGAGCTGTTGGAGTTGCAGTTGTGTAAGAGGCTGCAAGTGAGATCCAAATCAATTGACTCGCAGCTAGCAATAAAGCAGGATGTAAGGAATTCACACAAGCAAGTCTGGATTATTATTTTCCTTTTAAAATATTGCATGCTTGATCGCTTCCCCTTTTGGAAATCAACTTGATAGGAATGTGGGCCGAAGTGCAAGGTTTACATTTCACTCCGACATGACTACGTCGAGGTACCCAGCTCTAAATTTGGAGGCTCATATGGATTTTTTTTTTTTCTTTTTTTATTTGGTGTCAGAAATAGGAGCCTAAATTTAGGCTGCAAAGTTCATTTAAGAGTCTAAATATAAACGTTCTGCTTTTCAAAAGTGCTGAGCACCCTGCAGCTCCCGCAGGCTCCATTGAGACGTTGCCTCGGTGTAGGATGCTGCTCCCAAA
This sequence comes from Orthonyx spaldingii, assembly GCA_013397795.1. Lineage (NCBI taxonomy): Eukaryota > Metazoa > Chordata > Aves > Passeriformes > Orthonychidae > Orthonyx > Orthonyx spaldingii. The sequence goes on from VZTJ01003580.1 coordinate 3,026,418, forward strand.
TGCACCTCGTCCCTGGGGGGAGGCTCCTGGGTCTGTGCATCCTGTGTTTGCACAGCACAAAAATCCTGCAGTGCCTGAGACTCAGAAGTCAGAAAAGTGCCTGTGTGACCTTAATTGTATACACATGTAGTGGCCTTCTCTCTGTGTACATTATGGTAGGGTTTGATCACGTCCTTCGCCGGGGTGAATGTTTGGGAGTGTGATGTGAGTGAGGCAGGGGTTACAGCCAGACAGATGTTTCTGTGAGGATGGAGAAGCAAAAAGTCTGTGGTTTGAGAAGCCAAACATCGGCATTCTGAGCTTTTTCATGTGGGCTCTTCTGTGGACAAGCTGAGTTTAAAGTCAAAGCATTATCATACTTCCCTTGCAGGATGTTTTTTACCTGTAGCCTGGTGGCTGTTGCATCTATGTTGGGGATATTCCAGTTTCTACTCTACCCAGAGCCTTCTCCGTCCTGTCTGGTACCCAGCATTTCACCTCACTTTGATCAGATTTTCTTCTACCTTTATCCTGTTTTAGCAGACTCGTAGTTTCGTTTTATCCAGATTTCCCCTTAACCCTACTTTTATTTGATTTCTGTCTGAAAAACACTGAAAGTTTAAATTTGTGTTTGCTCTGGGTACCCAGCCCTAAATCCAGGAGCAACATTTGCAGGTGATAAATTCTTTTACTCCTGTAGTCCTAAGTTCAGCACAAAACTCTCCCATGCCGTGTAAATGGCTTTAGAAAACCCTGAGAGGGGAAAGGTTTGGCTTGTAAGAAAATACATTTCAACTTTTAGAAGTTTAAAAAAAAAAACAAAACAAAAAACCAATTAAAAATTTCTCACAAACTTGAGATGTAAATAAGAACAACCTGAGATATAAATAAAAACAACTTGGCCAAAGGCAAATGGGTGATCCTGGACAAGAACTTTCTGCTGAATCCCAAGTTCCTGCTTGGAATAGTGGTAGGATCTTTGGCAAGAATAAGCCTTGCTGTTATTCTGGGCAAGGCAATGCATTTCCTCTCCCCAGCCCTCATCAAAGAAATGCCTCAACTTTTTTGAGCTGAAGTGTCTCCAAAGCATCTGTCTCTCAAACAGATACCTGGCATAGCACTGCCAGCTCAAACAGTTAAAATTGGCTAGACAAAAAGTGACTGAAATCCGTGTCTATTAGTAAGAGGAGTTTTCAGGCAAACGATTATATGTGTTGCTGCCACTGCCAATAACGCCGATATTTATTTTTGTATTATGCACAAACCTTTAAACAGGATCATCCTCGTTACAACACATCATCAGGGGCTACTCTGCACTGAGCATATGGCAGGGCTGGAGCTTGGAGAAGTGGGTAGTAGCTGGTAAACGCTGACAGTTGAGAACAGCCCATTGTCACTACTCTGAGCGTGTTTGCAGTCAGGGTGCAGAGGCAGCAGTTACCTGCTTTTGAAGGCTCCAGCTTCTCCAGAAAAGATGGGAGCAGATGTCAGGAGCCTCGGATTTGGATCCGATAAGGACTTGGATCAAAATATCAAACAAAAATATTTTAGGGAAAGTTTCTGGGAGGAAGTGAGCTATATGGGGAGCATGGCTTGCCAGGCTTTTTAAAAATAAAACGTTCTCACTCTGTGTTTAGCTCTCCCACAGTTTGAAACACTTGCGGTGATCGAGCCTAGCAGCCCTTGTCAGTCTACAGTACATCATCCCCCTTCGGTTGGCTGGGAACATCTCTCCTGTAAGGGCAAAATAAAGCTGCTCATTTTGCACACATGCTTTTAAAACTACAGGCAAGGAATACCTAAATATAAAACAAGGGCACCTTGGACTGAATGCTTTCTGACTGGGGCTGTTATTGCCCTTTCCCCTTGCAGTCACACATCTGCTTCTCCTGCCTTGTCTTACACGCACCTGTAGCTTGCTGACAATCGCAGACTGGTTTGAGTTGGATGAGACCTCAAAGATCCTCAGGTGGCAACCCCTGGCCCTGGGCAGGCACAGGGACAATGACAATGTGCTGCATGGTGTGTGTGAGCTGCTCAGGTTCTCACCACTGTCACACCTTACTCATTCCGTGCTCAGGAGCGTGTTCCTCCAATTAAATACCAAACCACAGCACCGTAATCTAGTGGCAGCAGGGATCTGGTGCATGGGTGGGGGAGAGAGGGGTCTTCTGCTGCCTTCACAGGCCAGTGTGTTACCCTCAGCCCTTTGTTTGCAGGGAGACACAAGATTTGGGGGTCAGTGAGCACTCTCAGTTTCTTCTGTGTGTTTTCCTTGGAGAGTTACATAAGCAAATAACCTCATGGTAATCGTGGTAGTGTGTCCAGGAGAGAGATTTTCTTTTTTTTCTGTCTTTTTAAAATTGCTGTTCATATGATACCTAAAAATATCTATTGCCAACCGGCTTTCTGCACTGTTCTTTTTGTTGGCACTTTGAAAAAAGTAAAATTAATTGATTAAAATATTTATTAGTAACTGCTTCCAAACTGAGAATTGGTCAGGTTTTTCTGTTTTTTTAAATTTTTTTATTATTTTTTTTTTTTTTACTTGAAACTGCCTGTGTTGGGAAGACAGGATGCTTTTCAATGCATAGATTATGAAAAAGGAGATTAGCAGACCTTCATCAAAGAACCATGAGTTATGTTAATCCATGAGGCTCTTTATGGTAATTACAAACTAAATCAAATGACACAACTGTTGAAATGTGCTGTAGAGTTTTTTTGCCAATTAACAATCAGAAACAGTAATGTTGATGTTCCTATGATAAGTCATAATATGTCAGTTTGCAAAAGCATGCAAAGTAAGTTTACTGCTTCACGGCAAGCTTTTCTTTTGTTACTTGGTAATGATTTATGATGTAGCTGCTTCCCACTTAGCATGAAGATGTAACCATCAGCACTTGGGCCTTCTCAGGGGTGAAAAGAGTGCTATTTTGGCTAGAAATGTGCTCAACCTGTGAAGACATGATAGAAAGGTTTTTATTCACCAAAATAAATGCAAAATCTACCTAGCTGATATCCCTTCATACACCAATATCTGAACACTGTGTCCCAAATTAAGATGCAACGTGGTTCACTGAGGCAGGTGATTCCACTCTTTATAATACCATAACACCCAAACACGGAACCACCTCCAACAGCCCCCATAAAATTTTTTTTAGGGATATGTTTTATAGGAACCAACTGGGTTGGAACGAGCATATTGCAGAGCCTTGTTTTGTGTACTAATTATCTCCATCAATGGCTGTGCAGCGCGGCTCAGAGCGCCGTACCTGCTGTGCCGAACAACTCGCTCGTAGTCACGGAGTGTCTGCTTCCTGTGGGCACCTGCCCGCTCCGTGCAGAGCATCACATTGAGTCATGTCACGTTGTGTCACATCACAGATGAGATGTGACCCAGGGTAACCTGACAGTGCAGCTGAGCAAAACCCGGTGGAACCGCGTGGTTGTGTTTGTCAAGGGTAGCGAAACGCAGGCTGAACCTGCAGGTACTGGGGTTTACCCGTTAGCCTGGCTCTGTGTAGGTAGTTTGGCATATCTCTCTGGGGTATAAATACAGGAATTTTTCTGCTGGTGTTTATTTATGATACTTGTCGTTTGGGAAGCAACAATCTTCCTACTTTTTAATCTAAATTGAACCGTGGTGAGCGCGCCAATAAAACACGTCACGACAAACAAAGGAAATTCTCCCTCTATTAATAATAAAATCTTGAAGATTTATCAGTCTCTCCCTCTTTCTTCCCTTTGTGTGATGCAGTCTAAAGCAACTGCTACATTTATAGATGTCTGATAAAATTTTAATAGAAGAACCCATTACCTTTGAATCTGGACTAAAGAGACTATATCAAAACCAGGAGTGTTGAGCCTGAGCTAAATATAACTTGTTAACTGGGAGCAGCAGCCTGTGAGCTTTATAATGCTGATGGATTTACTTTACTTTGCTACAAGCAGCGGGACAGTGAATATTGTAGCAGGTGAGGTGGTATAAAACAAGAGCAAGACATATGCCAGCTACTGAGCACTGGGATGTTGGTTGGACTCTATTTTGGAGATCTTTCCCAACCTTAATGATTCTCTGAGGAGGCTGTATGAGACCCACCATTGAGGACGACTCCATGAAATTAAGAATTTGGTGTTTGCCTCCTTGATTCTGGGGACACTGAAGTCTAAACAATGCTCGTGTTGTTGCCAGAGATGGGATTTGCCATTTATTAAGATGAACTTTGAAACAAGACCTTAATATAGGGTTTAACAGCCAAATCTAGAATTACTTGGGGTAAAAAGTATTGCTACCTTGTACCTTATCAGGGCTTTTCGGGAGCTGTTTGTTCTCCAACATTCAACTCTTGACTCATGGGTGCTCTGCTCACCTGGCATTTAGTGCCTGTAGAATCATCTTTTTAAGGGAAGGCTTCAACTTTTATGGAAATGTTGAAATAAATTTTCACTTTTAAAATTTTATTTTATATACTTAGTGATATTTCAGGCAATTCTTTTTTTCCTTAGCACTTAAATCTTCAGCAGAATTTTTTAACACTTCTGACACATTACTAAATGAAAATTGATGATTTTAAATACACACACACACACATATATATATGCATACATATATATATATGTGTGTGTGCCATAAAATATGACTTTTTCTGTGTCATTTAGAGAAGAATCACTTTTTCCATGGCAGGAGGAGCTGCAGTTCAGGACAATTTTTAGCTGTGTAATTACTGCTGATTACTGATAAGCAGGTAGAAAAAGAGCATTTTTAGGACTAAGAACTTACACGGTCTCATTTCTCCTGCAGTGCATGAAATAAAAAATAAAACCATACTATTTGCTGCCAATATTTTTTCTGTTTGACTGGAAATGTGCTATTTTCTGAGTGCTTTATTAGCAAAAAATCCAGATATTCCTCTGACAGGATGGAGTTTAAAGACTGGGTGAAAACATGAAGTCAAATGAGGGTCTTATCTGAATCCCTATCTCAGATGTGAGGTTTATTACTGAGCTAATACTCGGTGTTGTAACTAAAGTTGCACGATGCAGCAGGCTTCAGACAGAAGCTGATGACCTCTATTATGACACATCCACTTTAGAACCAGATGAAATGTAGTAAAATGTATTTAAAAATATTTCAGAAACATATGTAGCTACCAGAATCTGAAGTCCTAAATGCATATAAACTCTATTTCTCCACCAAAAGATGAAGTGGGTAAATACAGTAACATCCTTTCTCTCCTCGAGCTGAGCTGAATTTAAGCTGTGAGCTTCATTTCCACAATTCAGTGTCCAATATGCAATCTGATCACACCTCCACTTTTGTGAGTTGTAGCCATGGCCTTAAATTAAATTACAAACCCTACATTGGACTGACATAAATCTGATTTTGGGCTGAACTTGAAGTGTTTGAAATACCAAATCACTACTCCCTGGTCCCTAATGAGAAGTAATCAAAGAATTTAACCAGCAGTACAAACACTTGCACATCACTACAGATGTAGCCAAATTGACTCAAAGTACTCTTTTTCTCTATGCAAAAATTGTGTGCAAATATACCTTACTGACACTGGCTATTCCAGCAGAATCACTAAAGAGGAGGGAAAAAACTCTTCTGCTTTAATTCTCAAAAAAAGTCATAATAATTTTTTCTCTCCTTCCCTTCTAGAAATCTGCTTTCCACTGTTCTGCCCTGTGCCACATAAATAATGAAATGCAATAAGAAATTACCCAGCCTGCCTGGATGTGATGTGGGCAGTTGCTAACCTGGTGCCTCTGCCATGATCCAGACACCATAAATTGGTTGGGATCCCTTTCTCCTCTTTCCAAGAAAACCCAGACTTGCAGCTCACCTCCCCAAACAATCCTGATTTATTTGACTGCCAAACTTCCTTGTTGTCTCCTTGCATTTTCCCCAGCAGTTCAAAATCTCAATGAATCAGGGCAATTATGATATCGTATAGCCATGCATGCGATGGTACTGACACAGAGTAAAAAAGAGAACTAAAAATCAATAGTGTTTGTATCCTTCTGAGGAGAGACAGCACTGAAGCTTGCCCTGGTGGGAATGTGAAAAGGTGCGTCCTGAATTTTAGCCTTAAGGTGATGCAAAGCGAAGGAAGCTGTCTTCTCTAATGAATTGAAGCCCTTGCCTTCTGACCCTATGGAGGAGTTTTCTCTTTTTTTTTTTTTGTGGTTTTTTGTTTTTTTGGTTTTTTTTTTTTTTTTGGTCTCTGCCCTTTTGGGGGGTGTAGATGCGAGTTAGAAAACAGTTGTTCTTAATGTTACTCTAGGCAATATATTATTATTAATTTTTTAAAATTCCTGAGCAGAGGGTAGATCATGCCAGCTGCTCTGGTAACTGTAGAGTGGGATTTAGGATACTCAAAAGAGGCAACCAGACTTTAAGTCATTCTGTGACTTCTGGAGAAGTAATTTTACACCTGATATTTAAGATAAACTGTCTACGTCATGCATGTCATCTTTCTCCAGTGTGTATTTTACTACCCAGGAAAGCTCATGTTCCTGTGTCAGTAAAGTGCTGTGAGTTATGTTTTGTCTAATACACCTTTTAAAATGTACAGTTACTGTGTGAGGGGAAAGAGATGGTGGGTGGCATGAGCAGCACTGTAGGTGCTGACTGATGCTCTGAAGGTCTGCTATAACAAATTGTGCTGGTAAAGCTACACCTGCTGCCAAAAACCAGGCTATGCCACCCCAATATATGATCTCAGAAAGAAATTCTTCCCTGGGAGAGTGATGAGGCCCCAGAGAAGCTGTTGATTCTCCATCCCTGGAAGTGTTGAAGGCCAGCTTGGACAGGGCTTGGAGCAATATGGTCTAGTGGAAGGTGTCCCTGCCCATGGCACGGGGTGGAATTGGATGAATTTTTAGGTCCCTTCCACCCAAACCATTCTGTGGTCCTGTTGTAAGCATTCCATGAATGCAATATGCATTTAAGGGAGCTTATAATAACTTCTGAAGTAAAGATGATGGTGATGATTGTTTTATTTTGTTTTATGTGCAAGGATATAGACTGCCATCTATTAAGACATCCATCAAGAATCAGATCAATCCATGAAAGATGTTAAAAGTGGGCTTGGTGCCTGGCTGCAGTGTCCTCCACAGATAAGCAATGCTTGGACCATCATTTTTATCAAGGAGATTTTTGTCTCAGCTGTTAAGTAGTAAGTTGCAGTGGCCAGTGTTGAATTTCAAAATTTACATGATGAATCAGGAATTTTAGGTCCCTCTTTATAGAAAAGATGGGTCTGACACACCTTGATGGTTGTTTTCTCTCTATATATTTTCTCTTTGGCTCTTTGACTCTAAGTTGGCAGAGAATCTCTCTACAAGTATAGATCTTGTGATTCAGGAGTCAAATTTACAGACTGCAGCCTAGTGAATCACAGGTTCTCGATGTGCACGTATCTTTCCTTATGCACTTGCAAAATCTGAAGTCATGAGGCTCCAAAGGAAAAGTTCAGAGAAAAAAAAGTTTCTGTTCCTTCTTTCTAAGTGTCCTGGATGCTGCCATCCAACTTCCCTTGAAATAGACCTCATGGTCTTGTATTTTGGTGTGGCTGCTTTACAATGACCTTGCTTTTGCAGAGGGTCAGCACACGTGACTTGCGAGATGTCCACAGGGGTTTGGAGGAGAAGATGTGCAGAGCTCTCTGCGCTGTATTGGGAGAGTTGTGGGAAATGTGTTCCCTGCTGAGGTGTCAGACCCCAGGACAGGGCATTCAGATCCTTTCAGCATCATCTTTCTGAGGGCTTCCAGCAAGGAACATGCTTAGGATTTTAAGGATAACTAGATGCCTAAAATACAGGTACTTGTCAGGTGGGATTTTTGGGATTTCATAGGTTTTGGCTGTAGAAAAACACTTGATCTTAAGTGTCTGGGATTCACCCCTTGAAATCCAAAAGGGACCTAGGCTCTACATCCTGCTGCTTCTTAACCTTTGGATAGACCTTAAACTCCTTAGATACGGAGTGTGTGTTGATAAACTGTAAGTGCTTCTGAGAACCCCAGAATTGCTCAAGCACAGCAGACAACACCAAGCAGAGCTTCCCCTGCCTCCTCTGCCGTGTCAGCCAGGCCGGACTTCTCAGAAACCATGAGTAGGGTGAAGGGAAACAGATGGATGAGTGGAGGGAGGTTCAATTGCTTTCTTCTGAAGCCTTTCCCTGCCTGGTGTGGGGTGTCCATGGGGCAGGACGTGCCTGTAAGCACACAGGTTTGGAAAACCTTGTGAAAGCACAGTGTCTGGGAAGAAGGAAAACCTATTCCTGCCCCAAGTGATGCCGTATTTGAATATTTGTAGGAATCCACACGGGGTGTTTCGTGCACGTCAAGCAGAGGCAACAGCACTTGAGGCACCAGCTCCTGTCTCTCCGTTGGGAAGCAGCTGTTATTACATTTTATAAAACAAAGTGTCTGATGTATCTGCAGACAGAATTTGTGAAGACATAAAAGTGAGATGTGTCTGATGTCAGCTTTCACAATTGCAGCTCGTGGTGTCATCTGACCTCCTGAAGACCCAGTTTTTTCCACACATTTCCTTTTATTTACAGTGGTGTGCTGACACTTAGGTGGGGATGAAGACCGAGGGAAAGGAAATGGAGGTTACATTGGCAAAAAAAGTCAAAACACATTCGACTCCTTAAGTTTAAGCTTTTCCTGGTGGGTTGTAGGTTTGTTTAATTTTTCACAACTCTTTCTTTGTTAAGATGAAGTGAGAAGACCTCAAATGACAAGGAAATTAGGGAACGGGGAATTGCAGTAACACGAGTCAATCAAGTTCATGTCATGTTCTTTCTTTTGCTTCAGTGGAAGTATAAGCTTGCCTATATGTGAAATTAATTTGGTGGTTCTGGACAGGTGTCCCTTGCAGAACAATCCACAACATCACCAAATGTTTGGCTGCTGTTAATTGTTAGTGAGAGGTGAAGGAATGAAGAGTATTTCCATAGAGCCCAATGAGGATAAAATTATATAGGAAACTTTCTGCTGTTATAGTCTGCTCTAAGCATACGTAGGGAGATTTTTCTTCTTTAATGTTCAAGGTAAGTTTCTTGATTAACAAGGAAACTCACTTAATTTAGGAGAGCTGGAGAGGGTGGAAGAGAAGAGGTGAAAATGAGGAAGTTCTTAGTACAGTACCAGAAAAAAAGAATGCATTAACGATAATTGAAACTCACCTCCGTGAGGGCAATGAATCATCAGAAACAGCCTGTGGAAAACAAGGTTGTGCAACCTTGACCAGTGTGTGTCACTGACTGGTGGAATTTTTAGAAAAGCAGCAGTTTGGGCTCATCGCTGTGGTTCGTGATTGCACACACCTGTTCGGCTCGGAGGTTTTGCAACCAAATTAAAAAAAAAAGGAAGCTGAACTTGCTGCTTCTCCTGAGCAGTGCAAAAAAGCAGAAAACCACAGCTGTTCTAGCTGTTAACAGATATCAGCAGAGCACCTCCTGTTACATAATTGAGGATAACGTTTCTGAAGCATATGGGCTGAAGGTATTGTAAACTCATTAAAGCTTGAGGTGGGAAACATTCTAGCACATTTCTAAGTTTGGTATCTTTAATAAATGTTTACAATTAGAGCTCCTATAGGCAATTTAATAAATAATAAATGAAGGGAAAGCTTGATGAAGAAGTAGAAAGTCAGGAATTTCTGTGCAGTGACACGTGAGTTGCAAGTGGAATTGTGCAAGATTGCTGCCCATTGATCTGATAACCGGTCGCTTTGGGTGGCTTGAGACGCAGGGTGCAGTTTTACTGTCTGGTACATAATCTGAGAGAAATACAGCTTTCAGACCCCCTTGAGATGTGTTTTTCTGGAGTTACTACCTGCTGTTTGCCAACTTCTAGTATCTGACTGAGAAAAGCTGTGGCAAACTAGATGGTTACAAAGTGGATCTTGACAGCCTCTACAGTTCTGTGGATCTGATCATGATGAGGAAGGAGGACAGAGGTGGTCCTTGCTGTAATTGCGCTTGCACTGACAGTGCACAGATGGATCTGGCCCATTTCTGAAAGCCTCTTTGTCAAGAAAAATTAAGTAATGTGGCAACACTTGGAGGCTTAACACGTGGACTTTAGTGAGCATAGGTGGTTAAGGGCTGGAAACAGCAACAGTTTTTGGGGATGCAGCTGCTGGGAATGTGGTTTGTGATGTTCTACAGCCATTCTTATGGATTCAGGAGGCTCCGCTGACTGTGAGCTGTGGGCCAAATCCAAGTCAAGTCAGTGGATGAATTTGGGCAGTGTGCAGCAGTCTGAAGATTGGGAAATACTTGGTTCATGAGTTTTCTTACCAGTGAAGCTCTACCAGCTAAAACCAAAGAACATGGTCTTGGTTTCTGCTGGACTGATGGAGTTTCTCAGGCTACAACAATTCCTGGTATCATTTTTATTGTCCTAATTCACAATCATAAATGATTCAGCATTTGCAGGGAAGTAGATAACATCCTGCAATTTTCAGGAAATGTTGACTCTCAAGATGAGGCTGAAGCTAAAGTTTCATTTGCTCTCTGTCCTCACACATCTATTCCTAGGGTGGGGCTACAGAGCCTTGGTACCACATGGAGCAGAGAAGAAATGTGACTAAGCCAGCAGAGTGCCTTGTGATGGGTTAATGCAAATCCAAGCCTATCTGTTATCCCGTGTTCTACTCTCCTCCCATGACACCACAAGTGCTTAGAATCCATTGTCCTGGTCTGCTTTCAATGGCAGAGGAAATTTAATTTGTTTAATCTGTATTTCATTTGGTTGGCATCTAAGTGACAAGAGGGCTATTGGCTGGCACAATGCATGCTGTATGAAAAACATGTTCTTGATGATTTATTATTAAGGACCAAGTTTTTCTTGTATGACTAAGGCTTGGCTTGTGGCTGGCTGGCATGTCCCCACAGCATGAGATGTGAGGCTATCCTAAAAAACCATTATCTGGGCCTCTTAAATAAAACACATGCCCATTAATGAGCACCATGATGATTTTGCAGCTATAGCTCCAAAAATTGTAACTTAAACAGCAGCCATAAAAAAAAAAAAGACGAGTCTAGGCTTCGACATCCTCTCATAACTGATCCAAGGTTTGCTGAGCCCAGAATTTCATCCTTGTTGTTCTGAGGACTGTCAGAGCAGGACCTGACCCTCAGGTTGCTGCCTACTTGCTTCCACAGGTGATCCAGAGGGAGTGGGATGTTTTCTGTTACATATGGACTATGTAGAACTCTGCTATATTTATCCAATAGCACATGGAAACTGGAGACCTACTTTCCATCTCTCTGGGTTTTTGCCAAATCCTTAACATGATTAACAATTTTATTTTTTTTTAATGCAATCAGATGCTCTTTAGAAACAGGAATGTGTTTGAAGGCTCTCCATACTGCAGAATTTATGTGAAGATATCTATTTATTTTTCCTTCTCTTTTTTTCCTACTTTGCTTACAGTTAAGATTTTAAAACTGTTTGAAGAGCATGTTGTTGCTCTTCAAACTATTTGGGAAGTATTGTGTTTTGGAGAAAGAAATGGGAAGTTATTGGCTTGGTTAGGGACTTACTAATTATTAAACTTGCTTACTTTGAGGAAATACCCATTTCACTCTAAATGCACCAAATACTTGAAATGGGTTCAAGCTATTCATCAGGGCTTTTCCTCCGCATGAATTTCGGATCTCTAACTTCAGTGCAATTAGAGGTTAACCTGATCCTTTTGTTTTAATACCAATCCAAAGCAAGACAGCACAGCTCTTTGCAAAGCCAGTAGAAAAAACACAATGCAAATAATATTCTGATTGCTTTGGTAAATCTCTGGTATTCATAACAATTGAGTATATCAGGTTCATATGTGGCATTAATTATAGTGCAGCATTATGGATCAAGAACAGCTGAAAAGGAAGGGTTTGCTGGGTGATAGATAATCTATGGGACATTTGTGAAAATTTGGCCAGGTGTGCCTGGAGTTTTGCACATCCTCTGAACTCTGGTCTGAATAAAGTTACACAAACAGATTTCTTGGAGAAGCTCTTTACAAAAAGTTGATCTGTTTGGTCATTCCCTTTAGAATCATGTTCCCCAGTTTTCCTGGTTCCCAAGTTCTAGGTGGTGTAGGGGTTTTTTGTGTTTTATTTCAGCTTGTTTCATTTATCCACAGGGTGTGCTGGGGGAATGTCAAACATTCCTTGTTTTGTTACAGCTTGATGTGCAGTGCTTCAATCAAGGTGTCTCCCTTACACGCTATATTCCCATCAACATGGGTAACTCTGGGACACAGATTTATTCTGGAAGAGAGTAATAAAAATGAATGTTGTCAGTGTCTGTGGAAAATGAGCACTGGATCTCCAGCTAATCAGGTTATTTCAGGCTAGTTAAGCATATTTCTGATTCCAAATTTGTTTGCATTCGTTAATGTATTTCAGTCTAAGATGCTCTGTGTGATGCTTTCATGATGTTAGGGAGTTTTGGAATGGGATATTTGACCTGTTCTGCAAAGAATGCATCTGTTCACTAAATCAAATTAGAAAATGCTTAATCTGTAATTTTTGCTATACCAGGACATCAAGGAAAGGAGAGGGTTTTACTGGCAATGGAAAAACTATTAAAATTTTTAGCCTTATGTAAATATGTAGAAAAACTCTACATGGAGTTTTTTATTAGTGAAATAGTCCTCCCTTCATTAAAACTCTTTACTAGAAAGGCAGAGGGCAAAATTGGCTAGGCATTTTAATTATCCCAAGTTTTCCGTGCAAGCTCTCATCTTGTGCTGTGGGTGTTTTCTTTAATAACCTCCCAAATACCTGTAAGGTTTGAAAGCGGTGAAACTCCCTGTAGGGTTACAGAAATCCATTCCAGCCTCACCTTTGCAAGTGAAAGGTCAGTGCAAAAACATTGACTTTGCATGCATGCCGTAACTGAGACTTTTGCCTCGTTGTTTCTGTTTCTTGCTTTGGAACCAACTCATCCACTTGCACCTCTCAGACTTCCAGAGCACTCCTGCTTAAGTGAGGGACACTCAGGTAAAATAGTTGTTATTATAGATTGTCCCAGTGAGGTATAGTCACAACAGATTCAAACTGTGCATGTCACTTTTCCAGCAAAAACCAAGGGCAGAGAGGAATTAATCATTTTGGAAAATTAAATTGCAAATATCAGATATCCAAAATAAAGAAAAGCCTAACCCTTACTTTTCAGGTGCATTTTTTACAGGCTATGAAAAGGAGAAACTGTGTTTGTTTTCTTGAAGAATACTTCAAACCTTTTGTTGAAAGACGCTGCTAAATAGTGAAATACTGACAATTCTTGAAAATTCAGGGCTGTGGGAGAGTTGCTGTCCATTATCTGGCTAATCTGGGCACACTGTCACACTGTGCTTTTAATAGGTGTGTTTGTGAAACCAGAATAAGGCTTGCGTGATCACTGGTGGTGATATACGATACCCAGTTTCACAGCAAACTGTGACAGTAAGGGATTGAAACCATTTTTTCCTAAGTTATGCTGAGATTCTCACGAATCATCCTTTTGTCTGTCCCCAAAACGTGGGTGCCACTGCCTCGGTGCCGAACACTGCTGTGACTGTGTAGTCTCTGTTTCTCTATGAGAAGACAGAAACCATCTGGTCTGAAACACAGCCCCCTTTGAAAATACATATCCCATTATGTTAGCTCTGAAACAGCCTGAGCAGCTCTGCCTCTGAAGAGGAGATGGTGTCTTAACATGTAGAAAACTTATTTCTCTAAATCCGTTTTTTTTTTTTTTTTCCCCTTTTACTGGGGGTATGGGGAGAAATGCCAAGAATATTCTTAATTATTATGATTTTTGTCCTGAATCTGTCTGGCCAAAGAAATTGCTCTCACAGAGAGCTTGTAGGACGACTTGTTCCCTTGTCTGGCAGTGGGGTGTGGTGGGTCCCTGGTGAGGCCCTGGGGGCCGTGGTTCTGTGTGCTGGGGGATAACCCGGTCTTTTTCCAACCTCCAGCATGGCCCCTTTGTCTTCTTGTCAGTGCCAGGCAGCTCAGGCACACGAGGGCAGCAGGCTGTGTGCCTTCAGGCCACCTGTACACTCTTCCTCTTTCTCTCCATCCTCCTACCCCCTGTGGCTCACGAGGTCCTTGGTGCTCGTGTCCGTTTGTCTCTCTTATCAGAAAAGCCACTGTGCTGCAAGGGACCTGGCCTGGGCACCTTCCTCAGCCCAGTGCTTTGAGAAAAAGTCAAACAAGCAACTAATCTGATTTGGTCTCTGTTCAGCACTCACAACTCCTCCTGCAAGGAGAGGAGAGGGCGAGGTGGGTGGATGGTGCAGGGGGAAGTTCCATGGTCCCCATGTGATGCTGCAGCAAACCTGGTGCTGTCTGGCTGGGAAATGTTCACTTCTGATTTACAGCAGCAAGTACAGAATTAGATTTACTTTTTTTCCCCTGCTTCTATTTTTCCTGACTGGTATTCATAGGACTAACAAGTTATGCTGGTTTAAAAAAAAAAAAAAAATAAAAACCCCCTAATGTTCTATAACTCCCCTTTAGCAAGATAGAGACACAAATGGTTGGGCAAAGGTTGCTAAATGCAAATTTAGTGTTATAATTAGGTCTTCACTATTGTTTTCCACTTTTAAAAAAGCCAAGTTGGTTTTTTTTTTTTTTTTCTTTGCACTTATTTGCCTTTTTGCTCCAAAGGTGCAGGTTTTGCTTAGCTTCTGCAATAGGTCTTCTGGTGACAGCAGATTTGTGAGTTTGGTTTGGTAAATCGGTTGCTGTACTGCTAGGGAAGCTGATGTTCTCAGCTGTGCAGAGCTTTAAAAAAAACCCCTCACAACCCAACAAGAACAACAACTCAGACCCCTCATTTTGAGCCCTTCATTTGGTTATGACAGGCAGCACTCGTGGCTCTTCCCTCTGAGGATGTGAAGTGCAGGCAGCCAGGAACGTATACGAGGTAACCATTATGTTTAAGTCAACACAAGAACATGCCAGGAATGTTGCTGATGCTTTAAAAATGCACCTAATTAATTTAAAAGTAGTTCTGTGGGTATTATTCTCTAACCTAACCCTGAAAGCAATTGCTGTTTTCTTTTTAAAGGAGGTGAAAACAAAGCAGGGCTGCTCTGTTTAGGTGGGAGAGCTGCCTGATTTTCAGGGCAGGTAAGGTAGATTAATAGCAGGCCACTCATAAGAAGGTTTCAGATCTCACTGTCAGAGGGTAATAATTAATGATCAAATGTTAATGGAGATGCTGGGCTGTTGATGCCATTAATTCAGCTCAGTGGAGCCAGTCCTGCCCAGGACCTGCCACAGCTGTCACTGCATTCGCTTAATTATTCCAGCGCCTTCAGGCTCTTTTTCCCTTTCTCCTGCTCACTGCAGGACAGTATGTTTCCACTGAAGCAGAATTATGAAGAACGCCCCGATTCCCGGGCACTGCCTGGCCGGCTCCACACGCAGACCTACAGGCAACAGAGGCGACCACAAAGTTAAACAAATAACCTCTCTCTGCCCCTCCACAAAGTCACTTTCTTTTTTTTTTTTTTTTCCCCAGAAAGTAGTGGGATGATTAAAAATAGCTGGGAAGAGCTCAGGATGGGGAGGGTGGCAGGGCTGGGGGTGCCTTCAGCATCATGGCCTGGGTCCATCATTGGTATCATGGATCCTGTGCTGGCCTGGGGGTTTGGAAGTGCTGGTCCATACTGACATTCATTTATTTATTTCTATGTACTGCTGGGGACTTCCTACCAGCTTAGACCAGCAAGTAAAATCGTTCCTGCCAGTTTAGACTTTCCTGCCTGCTGACAGGTAGATTTGATGCTCCCAAGGACTGTTATATGAAGGTTAAACCATTTCTCGGCTGAAGGTGAATGTTAAGTAGGGCAAGAGTAACTAAATTCCAGTGAAGTCCTGAAATTTGGAGGCTGGTAATCCTTAGAGCAGCAGTCCAGGGCAGAGCATCTTGGAACAGGGGTGAAAAATTGATTGGTTAACAGGATGTTGTTATTAGACTTGAGGATGCAGAAATGGGAGTTTTCAGTTTTAGCTCTGTACAGTCTTGCTAAGACTCGAGAAAAATCCTAATCCAGTATTTTGAGCAATTTCTCAAACTCTCTTTTTAAGGCCTCTTCTCTTTTTCTGATGCAAAACCCTGTTATTTCTTCCTATTCTTCTTAAAGAACATGTTAATTATTTTAATTGCCCTGCCTATACCATCTCCCTAAAAAAAACAAAACAAAAAACACCACAAAAATTACAAAAAAAAAAAATGCAGAAAGGTTTATTTCATTTAATTTCCAGTTCTGAGGAGTGCTGCATTTTAAAACTAGTCCAATGTGTCTTGAGCTGCAAGGCTGGAATGCTTCTTGACTCGCTTCCAAACTGAAGTGCTTAAAAAAATGTGAAGCACTACAACAATTTTAAATCACTCTATACACTGCACATGGTGATTTAAAATAATTGAAGCTCTTCAAATTTTTATATGCCCTTGAATTTGGAAGTGATCAAGGTTCTGAGCATGTGCAATACACAATGATTTAAAATTATTAGAGCTCTTCAAATTTATCATAAGTGTTTCAGCTTGAAAGTGATAGGGAATCTGGACTTCAGCGGTGTAAAGTGATTTAAAATTATCAGAGCACTACAGATGTTTTATAGGTGCTTTAATTTGGAACCGATCTCAGTTCTGGACTATACCAATGTATAGCATATTACTTTTAAAATCACTGAAGCGGTTTTATATTTTTCCAAACCAGTTTTCTTAAAGTCAAACATCTTTGATAATTTTAAAATACATTATGTTGCAAGTGGCACCCTTTTAACAGAATATTTTACACTCTGTAATGGTGGCAGGAGTGATTGCAGTTGGGCTGCAATTTGCCTCTGTGACTTTTTATAAGAGATCAAAGGTTCACACACAGATGCTCGTGGCTTCACCTTCCCAACAAAATTATTGTGGAAGTGATGCAAACCTGGCGTTGGAGATTCACACAGAACTTGTGCCCACAACCCAGAGAACACAGGTTCTGTCCTCGTGTGCAGAAATTAGGTAATAGCAAGTGCAAATGGGTGTTTAACCATGTAATTACCCAGTTTGTGGATGCAAATACCCACCTGCTGCTGATTTCACCGTTTTGATTCTGGTGTGTGTATTGGTGATTTCTTCTTGGATGTCTTAGGAGGCTTAGGAAAAGAGCATAAACTAGTCTGAAATCTGAAATGCAGAAAGAGGACCTTTTCTGAAGAATTATTGCTGAATTTACAGAATTCTAAAACCATAGAATGGTTTGGGTTGGAAAGGGGCTTAAAGATCTGCTCGTTCCACCCACCCTGTCATAGGCAGGGACACCTCCCACTATCCCAGGTTGCTCCAACCCCTGTCCAACCTGGTCTTGGACACTTCCAGGGATGGGGCAGCCACAGCTCCTTTGGGCAGCAATCCAGTTGAGATCAAGGATAGTGTGAACAACACTATTGCTTACAATCATAGGGAATTACATAAGCTTATTCTTTCCAAGTGAAAATCCCATGTAACTTATACTTAAAATAGTCTTTGAAGCCATAGGGGTATGATTTGATTCTTTGGAAGACCATATTTAGACATTCCCTAATGTTTGGTCCTGATGTCTTTGTGTAAAGCTTCGGTATCACTTGTAGCCATACTTAGACCAGAGCTGAGTCTTTGGTGCTGGGATGAAGATGGGCAAGTGCTTCATGACAGCCCTCTTTTGCTTCTCCAGTGTTCTCTGATTTTCACCTAAGGCTACAGCCACAGAGATAAAATCTCAGGTTCTTTTTTCTTTTCTTTTTCCATTTACTTCCCATTCTCAGCAAATATTTTAGTTTTGATTAAAGGGGAAGGAAAAAAAGTTGAGTAAATGAAAATTAACTTACACACTCACAGAAAAGAACAACCTCCATTTGAATTAAAAATTTCTAACACAGAGGAGTCGTTTGACCTGTGCTCTACTTCTCTGACTCTCCAAGTCACTGTGAGAGTAGAAATTTAACAGGATTAGGAATAAAAGATTCTAATAATAGCAAGTATTTTACATTTAGGATTATGATGGAAGATACCATCATTAACCTTAGCCCTAGGACTTGTTCTAACACCATTAACATCCTGACCTAGAGCTTAACACCATCCTATTTTCCTGGGTTGGCAAAATACTTGGCTTTGTCTTAAATTTTCTTTTTTTTTTTTTCTTCTTATTTCAAAAAGCAAGTCGAACAGTTTGTGTTTGTTTAATGTTTTAAGGTCTTTCTCTTTTGATGTTTCTCCTTTGGGATAAGAAGCTTATGATGAGAGAGGGGGAACAGTAGTCATCGTTTTCAGGTTTAGGCGAGGGATGTTTAAATGCAGGGGGTTTAGTTAGGTGGCCTATTTCTGCTGCAGATCAATGGTGTTGAGGGCTTGACTGCCCTTTGTACTTGGAAAATCTCTTGCTAGATGTGTGAAGTCAGGAACACAAAGCCATACATGGGCAGTGAAGTAACTTGCTTTGTATTAAAAAGTCCTCTGTGATTTTTGTTTCTAAAAGGGCTGATTTGGGGTTGAAATATTACAGACTTTGGAGCCAAGCCAATACTTTGAGTGAGGTGTACCTCAGTTCTGGTTTTTGCTTAACCTGGGGGTAAAAGCTGAGCCCAGACTCAGAGTCCATTTCTACAACATTTCTCATGTAGCATTTCTGATAAATATATATTTTAATATCAGCTCTGTCACATGGTACCAATAGACAAAGCAAACAGTTCAAGAGAAGGCTGGGCAATTTCTACTCTGTCAGTATTTCAGCATTTGAAACCAGTAAACTTAAGAGAGTTTATTTACAATGTTCACTGATATCAAGATAATTTAAGTCATAGTGACTCTCTTGTACTTTGCCTCTGATTACTGGCTTTGCCATAGCAGGACTTCTGCCTCTTTCTGGCAGAAGGTGTTAGGACTTCTTGAACGGCACCAAGTGCCAAGGTTTTATTCCCAGCTGAAACATGGTGGGACAGAGCAGCACAGTGTCCTCTCTTCCTCATCTCTGTCAAGCTGTAGCTCAGAGATAAAAATTACTCTTACGACTTAAACCCATCATACCCAACACACTCACATACCCACACACGTGTTACCTGTCATGGGCCATGTTCCCAAATGTTTGATTCAATCTAACTCAACTTGTGTTTGGAGCACTATGAGTTCATCCAAGTTCAGAACCTGGCTCTGCACAGTGTCCTTTTGTTGATCTCTAGGAATTGCTACAAATACATTTGTTAACTTCAAAATTACTGGCTACAAACTTTGGCCTTTTTTTTTTTTTGGTTGGTGTTGACCCACTTCTACTCACCTTGTGAGTACAGTGATGATGGGCAGTGGAGCAGAATAATTACTCTTCAGGCATACAATGCTGTGAATAATTTGTACTTTAAACTAGATCCTGCATGGGGAGGATATGAAAGGAATTTTAATACACAAATCATCTTTAATGGACATTGTCAAAATATAGTGAGAACTCAACTCCTCCCCCATATTCCTATTCCATTTACAAAGTGTATGAGAAATTACAGTCTTAATAAACACAGAAAAGTGACAAATTGTTGCAGCATGAAGTGAACGATGATATATGAATACCACAATTCCTTAATTAGGTGGGTTTTATTTAAAGTTGACATAACTTACATTTTTCTAATTAATTTTTTACCTGTTCAAAGAACTTGATCTCTTTTCTGGTTGAACGGACACGTTACTTGGCCATTACTTTTCTTTTTTTTAAACAAAAAGAGGGAGAGTCCTAAAATAATATGAGGTACATTATTTTTTATATGCAGTGGTAACAGATTTGCACTTTTAATTTGACTGTGTTAAATGTTATGGAAGAAGCAGGTCACATGAGGGTGAACTGTCTTTATTGTTATCCTAATACGTTTAAAGGGAGACATTCAAGCCATACTAATTTGTGTGATAATAACACCCTCATCTGGGCGGTCCCAAGCCGAGGAAATCACTTCATCTCATTCAGCCTTTTGCTGGGTTATATTACATGTATTACCATGCATTAGCAGGCGATGTAAATTTGCTGTCCTTTGAATGACAGTTTATTATGGTGGCGCCTCGTAGGTAGAATCATGCAGGCAACTTAAAGCAGGTTTTCCTCTTCAAAATATGCATCTTTTTTGAATTTGAAAAACAGAAAGTAATTATTTGAAAATGGCAATTCTTCCACTGGGGGTAAAGCTGTCAGTTTTTACTAAGAGGGCTCCAAAGGTCTGTGACAATCAGTTTTGTTTTTCAAGTTGAGCTCTGTTTCGAGTTGGTCTCAGTTGCAGATCATGTGTGGTGGTTTGGCTTCCCTGAGTGAATGGAATTGGGCAAGTGAGGAAATTCAGTCACTGGAGCCACTGTGGCCCAATGAATTTATATTTTATAATGCAGCAGCTCCATCCTCTCAACTGTGTTCTCATGGTGTATATGAAATCAAGCCACTGAAGTTTCCCTGGAAAGCCCATCTGAGTGAGGCTTTTGCCAGGTGCTGCTTCCTAATGAGTGGGGGGAAAAAAATGGTGCAGTGGTAACTAGAAGCATGTTGGTTCTTCTGCTTGGGTGACTGGAGAGGATATCTGCCCAGAAATACCTGTAACCCAGTTAATTGTGGCATCCCTGGAAATCTGCTAGAGCAGTTGTATTTCTGACAAACCATTTGCACCTGGCTTAGCGGGGCTTGCTCATAAACTGATTTATAATTTGATGAAGACTGCACATTTTACTTGGTTTGTGATTTTTTTTTCCCCCCTAATTTTATTCATTTTGTAAATGAAAATTTCAAAGACAGCTGGCTATTGTATTTCCATGGAAAATGCCAAACCCTTTCTGCAAGTTAACCTATTAAAAGCATACAAACAAAATAAGTTTTAAAAAGCAAAACACCCACCAACACTCCCAAAAAATCCCAGCAAAACCCCTAAGCCCCTTCACACCTTGTAAGCTTAATATGAAAAAATTGATGCATCAAAGAATGTCTATTAAATTATGTTTTCATGGAACTTGAGTAAATTTGGTGTCAGTTTTATAAAAGTAGCTACTACGTCTTGTTATTTTAAGATTGTTCCAGAGACTGTGTATATCACAGCCTAGCTTAAGGACATGTTTGAATACATGCTTAAAAGATGGCAAACTATTGAGTTCACAGGTTAAAGTACTTAGGAAGTGCATGAAAAGAATCTCAAATGTATCTTACGAAATGGCAACAATTTTCATATTTAAGTGAACTAAACATACTGTCCCAGGGAAGATGCAGTGTCCGAAAAATTGTATTTATATATGAAAATGACAAATCCAAGTGAGCAACCACTGTCCATTGGACAAACTTCCTAGGGGCTGTTAAGATCTGGTTTGAAGAAAGCGTATCTATTGCCTGTTGCATTTTTTTTTATGGAGAGGGTGGGGAGGCCCTGGCACAGGGAGTCCAGAGAAGCTGTGGCTGCCCCTGAATCCCTGGAAGTATCCAAGGCCAGGTTGGACAGAGCTTGGAGAAACCTGATCGAGTGGAAGGTGTTCTTGTCTAGCACAGAGGGTGGAACTGGATGGTCTTTATGGTCCCTTCCAAACCCATTGGGAAAGCATTTTAGGATTCCATTAAGTCGAACATCTGAAGGCCCTGTGGTGCACAAGGAACTGCTCCATCACTCTGTGCAGCAGCTCTGATGTAGTGGGGCTTCTCGGGGACAGAAGCTTCTGCCCATACAACACCAAAAGCCAAGTTTCTGCTGTTCCAAAACGAACATTTAAGCTTTTCCTGTTTTGGTGTTTGACAAAATTTGTTGTCTCACGAGTCCCTGGCCCAAGTGTGTAAGTGCAGAGGAAGCAGAGGATAAGCCAGTTGTGCCCTGCTTTACTCTGCTGTGCCTCATGGGTTTCACAGCTCTGTCTGGCTCCTCTGTGTATGTGTGTGTTGTAGCAAAGAGTCTATGAACAAGCTATGGATGGAGCATTTGCCTCTTGAAATTTTGTGCTTTTGTTGATTTGTCACGTAAATGTTATATAAATGTAGCTTTCTATGTGTTAATATTACATACTCTTGAGGTGCTTGCAGTCCCGTCAGCATTCAGAAGGACTATTTAAAAATTAACTAAAAAGCAGGTTCCACCATTTTATGGCATTACCTGGTTTAACGTGAGCACATGAATTATTAACTGTCTGTCTTGTTAAGTACCAGATCAGTGCCTTTTGCTAGAGATGGGGAGAAAAAAGCATGCGATGGAGGAGTACTCTGTAAAGCAGTAGTAAAATAAAATAATAATTTAAAAAACAAGTTCAAAAGTGAGTATGATGTGTGGGCCTTTTGTGGCTTCTTGTGGGACCATTGAGCCCTCATTGTCAAGGTGCTCAGCAAATAAAAGTCAGAGAAGTATGCATGTTTTCAAACTTATTTGGGTGATGAGAAATTTGAGCTGAATAATTTATGTAAAGCAAATGCTATGAAGGTCTGTGAACTGTGTTTCTGATCTATCTGTAGAAATCATTTAATCCCAGCATGGTCCATTGACAGAGGTTAGAATTGCCTGTGCAAACAGCTATGGTGCTTAGAGCTCATCACATCAACTCCCTCACACAGAGGTGAGGGGCTCAGCTTCCCATCAAAAAGATGCCTGGAAAATATGAAGATCCATTTCTTTTACAAGGAAAACATTCTCCTTTAAAATCTACATGGTGAAGCTGTCTCTTTATTTTTTTATTGTCACTCACTTTGTAGTAGCAGAAATCAGCCTGAAAGTGAAGAAAAGGATACTAAAATCTCCTTGTAACCAGATTGCTTCACAGGTTCAAATTGTCTTGTGTCGTGAATGAATGTAGGTCTGTCACAAAACTACTGTAGTCCAGCACTGGAGGTGGGAAAATCAAGTGGTTTATGACTGGCAAGGTCCTTGATATGTACTGGAAAACACTGGGCATTTCTACTTTTCTCATGATACTTGAAATAGAGGAACCAGGGGGATGCTAAGTTTCTGCTTTCTGAAAATGAAGTGCCAGCATCATTCCAGGAAGCCAAACATGCTGTTAAGGTTTTGAAAAAGCTGAGTTAAACAGTCCTGTCTCTACACGGTGGTGTTGGCACATTTGACCTGAGCAAATATTAACTAAAGAGCTGTTGGAGTAGTGGAGTTCAGAGGTAAAGGAAAAGTATTCCTGGAGGGTCATTCTCTGTCACTCCTCAGTTCAACCACTGTCCTTTTGCTTTATCTTCAGCTCACCAAGCACTTGCACTGATCAGTGCCTGTGCTCACGAATGCCTGGTAAATTTATACTCCCCCTCTCCTCAATATTACTTACTTGGGTTTATCTGTTGTCATATCACCACTTCTCTCTACCCCATCCTTCCCTTTTTTTTTTTTTTTTTTTTTCATTATTTCTAAGTTTTTTAAGATTTTCTTAGAATGCCAGCTCTGGCAGAAATGGTCACTTCTTCCTCCTGTACTGTTTAGAAATCACATGGAGCCAAAAATTTGCAATATTTGCTCATCAGCTACTTGGGAGTTGGAGAGCAGCTGTTTTTCCTTGTGAAAGGTAGAAAAAAAAAGTGAGGTCAAAGTATCAACTCTTTTCTCAGTTATATATATATGTATATATAGTATTTGTTGTGATTTTTTGTTTTGTTTGGTTTTGGGGCTTTTTTCCTTTCAACCTTTTTCTGTGTTCTGAGCTATAATTTTCTTGTGGAGAAGCTTCACTTTTCTTTATCTCTAATTATTCTTGACTTATAGCTCATGAATGGAGCTCCTGATTGTTCAGCTGATTTTAAACCTTTGTGAGTGTGGAGCAATACTTTGTTCCCAGTGATCTGGATTAAACAAGGCCATTCTCTATCCTCATGTGAAGTTCTGTCTTTAAATCACATCATATAAAATCTCTATCTCAGCAAAATCTTCAGGCTGCAGTGGTGCACAACTGCAAACTCCCACAGAGGGCCGAAGCATCCCACAAATTGTGGCAAATTTCCCACAAAGTCCTGAAAATTGCAACCAAATTCATGGGAAAAGAGACAGGAAATGATTTTCCCTGCCTGGAGAGAACTGTTGTAGAGGTCTGACCTGCAGGTTCTCACAAAAGTTGGAGGGAAAAAATACATTTTTAATGTTACACTATGGGATAGCTGGGGTTTTTTTCTATTTCCTATATAGGAGGAAAGCACTAAAATGTAGTATGTGCTTTAGGTGTTTATTTCTCACTGGTGTGACATAGCCACAGGTACATGTAAAAGTACAGCCAAATACAGGGACCCTGGATGACGTGACTGCTGCCGATTGTACAACTTCTCTTTTACCTACAACTTGTCTACTCCCCAAAGTGGCACTGCTTGAACCACTGCCATTTCAAATATTAGTAGAAAGCCACATATTCCTTCATGCTTCAGTTATAAAGGGAGTATATAAATTATTTAATTGAGAGAAAGTATTGCATTAATATATTTACAGTTCCAATGCATTTACAGAAACGTGCTCCTCCCTGGTGAGAATAATAAAACATTGGTGTAAAGTTGCACCGGAGACACAACTGCGGATTGCAAGGAGTTCTGCACGGGGAAGCAGCCCTTCTTCACCCTCTTCTAGAAGGTGGTTGCTGCATTTTCAGAGCAAGATACAGCTGCCTGCTGTACCCTTGCTGGAGCTCTGCCAGAGCCTCCTTTTCCCTCAAGAAACATGTGGTTGTTATACATCCGTCTATTTTGCCTCGCTGCTCCCTTCATCTCAAGGGCAACTGCTCTCTGCAGATCACTTGTACCCTCCCAAACTGAGTTTGGGATAATGGCCCCATGGATGCCATGTGTCTTAATCTGATTGCCAATGTCAACTCAAAGGAATGTGTTCCCCTAAAGTCTTCTAATTTAAGTGCACCGAGGCTTTTGCACTAGTCTGGTTAACTAGCACCCAGGCTTGTGATCTGCTTAGGCTTATGTTTCACAGGTACAGCTAGAATTCTGAAATATTTTAAACCATATGCTTGTTTGCCTCATAGAAGAGGCTCTGTTTTTTAAATTTCATTTAATCCTGTCTGGTTTTACACTTTAAGGCAATGGATTCTCAGCTGCTGCAAAAGCATTGAAATTAGAGTCCAGATTAACCACAGACTTCAAGAATAGTATCAATGCTGAAAGTGGTTTTGAATGGGATGTGGGTGTTTACTAGGAATGTTCTGCTGCACCAAACCCACTCTTGGGTTGGATAGGGACTGAGTTAATAAAGGAGTGAGCCAAAAGGGTCAGGGAACACTGTAGGCTCATGTGTATCCAGTGCCTGTGGTCGCAGCTTAACTGCCAGAACAGAAATGTGAATAGGAAATGGCCACCCTGAACAGAGACGATATATGTTGTCCATACTTTTCCATGGAGCCTGTGGAGTTACTCCGCAGGATTGTGTGAGTGTGGCCAGTGGGCAGTGACAATTTTTGATGTGCTTTCCCACCTTCCTGTGATGGCAGCTCACGGATTTCGAGAGATAAGGATGTATAAAGATATACCTGTAATGGATGCATTGAGCCACTCCTGGCACAAGGCTTTGGTGAAAAGGAACTGGTACTTTTGTTTCTTCAGGAAATGTTTCCTAGATCTAGGTTAGAGGTTTGGATCGAAGTTGGGAAAGAGGAGGTTAAGGGACAGGGTTGGTGCAGCCAGGTTTGGTGTCCTGACCCTGTCCTTTGGGACTGGAGCCCACCACTGTGCTCTGTGCTTTTGCTGCTGTGGGCTTGCAGAACTGCTCTGGTAGAATTTAGAGAAGGCTGTTAATTTCCTCTTATAATTTCTCCTACATTTCTTGTTCTGTTCTTTACTTTCTTTGTGGCTAAACTTGTACAGGTAAACAAGGAACATCCTTCAAGCATGCTGCTGGTTGCAGGAAAATCACTGCACCTTTAATTTGTACTCTAGGTAGAATAAACTCATCTTCCGGGCTGAACTCCATCATATTTTTCTTTTCTAAGTCAGTGCTTGTGAGAAACCAAGGCAAAGCCATTCTGAGTGTGGATTCACTGGTGAGAGTCAGAGACCAGAGACTTTTTCTTGCTGCCCTGACCCAGAGTTGTGTTGTTGACCAAGCCCTGAGCAACCTGGTCTAGGGAAGTTGTCCCTGCCCATGGCAGGGTGTTGGAATGAGATGATCTTTAAGATCCCTTCCAAACCAAGTCTTTCTGTGATTCTGAGAAAGTGCATCTATGTTAGTACTTAAACTCTGAGGGTACTTGCCAACAGCTCTTGGCAATTTTATTGCTCGTGTTATTTTGATCACGCCCATATAGCACCAAAAATTACATACATTTACTAAAAATATTAATGAAAATGCTAAAAAAACCTAAAACAAATTAAGCCAAGCAAACCCTCTCTCTCAAGCCTGAAGTTCAGTGGAAACATTTCAGATGCCTTCTTTTTAATAGAATAAAGATGTGCACTAAAGTGCAACTGGATTGATGACAGAATGACCCTGTGTCCATTTGCTGTTTCTAGGAGAGCAGCAGCCTTCGGCACGCTCTTCCCAGCTTCCTGAAAGGTGTTGCAGCTCGGCCTCAGAGGTCTTGTATCCAGGATAACAGTGATTTACCTCATTTACTCGAAGCTGACCTACCCTTTAGTATACTGCTCCTTCACTTAGTCAGCTCGATGGGTGCCAGATATTGTTCTCCTGCAGGAAGTTCTTCCTGGAATTCTGCAGCAAGCCAAAGGCTCAGACAGTGGGAAAATGAAAATAAGGTCAACTTTCCCTTAGGACTAGAAAATAGAAGAAATACACTGACACCATTTCAGACCTCCTTCCCAGAAAAATAGAAGCCACAAATACAGCCAGATTACACAAACTGGTTCCAGTACGTAACTAGTTCTTACCATTCCTTTTTTTTCTAAGATGAATTTCACCTGTGTTTAAAGGAAAGAGTAAAATGATGTATGTCTACAAAAATTTATTCTGAGATTTTCATCTGATTTGAATATGTAGAAGTATTAATATGTACTGAGTATTACTCAATATAATCAAGAATTTGCAAAATCAGGGGCACAGTAGATAACTTGCGTAAGGCAGAGTAGCGTTATTTATTTGTGCTAAGAGTTGCACTTTTAGTCCAACTTCAAATAAGCAAATATTCCTGGCAGGTCTTGGCTAACACCCTCCTGGGAGAACGTGAGGCATCCCTGAGAATCCTGTAGCATGAGCCACGCTGAACGTGCATCAGTGACAGGGTGAAGGCATATATATATTTTTAGGATATTTATAGTTCCTTTCACCCCACTTGGCCCCAGTTTCCAGAAATTATGAATCATCGTTTTTGATAAAACAGAAAATAGAAGCAGCGAGGAAAGAGGAGTCGTCCATATTTCCTAGGAATTGTTGCTGAGCGTCGTTTTGTCAAACACGTCTCCTCTTCACATCTATCTTCACTTTCTCAAAGAGGGCCTGGAGAAAGCTTTGGGTCTGCTTTTTAAGATACAGAGGTTACTGACAAATTGCAGACCAGTGATAAAAAAAACCAAGATGATGATGAGGAGGACAGGAATACTGCAGAGCTTGGGCAATAAAAAGAGACAGAGCTGAAAAGTTACCCAGGAATGTTTCAGAGAAACAAAGGATGTGGTCTTGGGGTCTCCAGAGAGAGCAGTTATTATATTCTGTTCCTATTATCACTTTTGTTTCGTTCCAGGGAGATTTTCAGCAACTTAAGGAATAGATTTTGGGGCCAGCTATCCGTCAGATCTGTGCACACAACTCCCCTTGAATTCCATTGGAGTTATTTGTGGGCAACAGAGGGCAAAACATGGACTTTGGTGGATGATTTCTGTAGCCAGTTTGCAGTGTCAATATATCCACACAAAAATGCAAGTAACCAAAAGCGACTGCTTTAACCTCTCATTGACATGAAAGGCTTTGAAAGTGATGGGGATGTGTTACTTACATTTTCTTCCTCAATAACTCCAATTTTGAGGCCCTTCCTATCCCTAATGTGTCATAATCATAATTTTTTTTTTTATTTTATTCATTGAACCAGCAAGCACACACAGTCACTGTAAAACAGCCACTAGATCCCCTGTCAGGTACCATTTCAATTTTACGGTAAATTTCCTGTTTTATGGATTATTTTCTGAAAAACTCCTCATGGTATTCTCCAAAGAACATGAACTTTCCTTTAAAACATAGGAAGTCACTGTCCTGTAAATCATATTTTGCTTTAGTCCTGAGTTTGTCTTTATTTTTTATCTCATGATTATTGTTATTACTTTTTAATGTTTTATTTTTATTTTACATGCTTCTTAGTAGAGTTTTTTTTTTGGAGTTTCTTAAAAATATATATTTTATTGTTCTTCAGATATGAGCATAAATCTTATTTACAAATCCCTGCCTCTGCTCAGGCTGTAGTTAAAACACATGCACAGGATATCACAATTTGAAGTGTGCAAGGCATTTGTGCTTTAATTAAAATCTTAAAGGAGAAACTTGTTCACATGAATTACTAGCCGGGTTTTTAGCAGGTTGTGTAAATGGTGACAAATTACATCTTTGTATTCAGGGAGAGTGTGGAGTTACTTGGTGAAAATCACTACATATGTTAAATCTTTTCAGTGTCTGCTATAAATATTGAAGATATGTGGGTATGAAATTATATGAGCGCAAACGACCCAAGAGTAATTAAAATATTTGATCTGCTTCTGTTTTTTACAAAAAGGAAAAAATCTGATTTTCAGACTGTCTTCAAAAGAAAAAAAAATTGAGAAGAAGAGAAGTAACTTCCTCTTACAACATCAGTGTTTGTGGTGAAATGGGGCAGGGCAGATAAGGTTCAAAGCTGTTAAGGGAAATCCCTGCAAACCCTGAAGGGCAGCACTTGGTTCATAACCTGATTTTAGTGGTGAGATACCTGAGACACTTTTCCTCTCAACACATGGATTTATCCCAGTGATTTTTGTGTATATTTATACTCCACATCTGCCTTATATACATATTTATTTTATGCAAGAATCTGCCTTGCTGAAAATACTTAAAATTTTCCTCTTCAAATAAGAGATACTGCTGAAAGTGGTTCTTGCAAGTGATATGCTAAAATTTTGGGGTTGTGAAGATCTGTGATGACTTATTAACTTGAACTAGAGCACTGGAAAACTGGGGGTTTTTTCCCACCAAAAAATGATTGCCTGTGTGTTTGGTGCAGCCAGAGAAATTAAAACTGCTGGCAAGAAAGTAGCTTTTGAGAAAAATGGAGAGTTTTTAAATTCAGTGGCATCTTCAGAGAACACTGCATAATTATTGGTGAACCTCTCACGCTTGGAAAAATACCCTAATATGTCTGTCTCGAGTACAAGTGCTCCTCTTCAAAAATGACACCTCTATTAAATTAACTTGTTTCTGCCAGCCTCTTGTTTACTTAGGGCTGCTTTCACTGTTCCATAAAATGCCAATAATGGAGATGACTTACGTCATCTCCTTCGACATGTGTTCTTTGATGTGTTTTTATCCCATATGTAGAAGAAAGGATTTAGGTCTTGTGATTAGCTCAAAAGGCTTGAGTTTTGCCTTTTGCTTCCAAGTCCCTATGACCTCCAGCTTCAAGGGTGCTGGATATTTTCAGAGGCAAATTGAAGGAAAAAGCAGCAGCAGGTACCTGCTTGCTGGGAATCAGTTTAGGTGTACATGCACCTACAGATGTAGATTTTTATATATTTACAATATATAAATATATGGTCTGGTTTTACCTTGTCTAGCAAGGTGGTTGTGATATTAAAATGGTAAATGTCCTTAAAGATTAATTTAATACCTACAAAGCTGTTAAAAGCCTTCAGACAAAAAGTGATATGACTCTTCTAGAAGGAAGTGGAGATTAGTTCCATTTCTCAGCATAAATTCAACAAGAGTTTCCACTGGTAAACTTTTATGGGAGTTGTTCCCAGGGCTTTTGGACATCTTTAGGCAGCAAATCTCTACTGCTTTAGCTCACTCTTGAATAATTCTTACTGTGCTGAAGTGCTGTATGCCCCATGTGTAGCGTTAGCTGTGTGTACATGGAAATTTACTTTGCTTATAATACATTATTTTTCTAATTTCATTATGGTCTCTCAGGTTCTTCAGACTTCTCCCTGGTCTGATGGAGTGCTTTTAATGAGGACCAAGACTTGAGATAGTGCTTTGCCTGTGCCCTAAAAAATCTTAGGTGGTGGTAGCAATATATCCTTAAATATCAAATGAAAATTCAACAGGAACGATCTTTTCTTATTCATTTAAGCAATCTCCCCTTGAGGACAAAGGTGGTTGCCAAAATATGGATAATGGTTTAGTGCCATGGGCAGTAGAGGGAGGGCTGCAGCCTCCAGTGCACACCCTGGATGCACATAGGGATTAGAGCAAAGAACTTTTTGACTGTAGGAGGCACTGAATTAATCCCAACACCAAAGGAATCTCCACAGTTTGCTCTCTCTTTTTAACTTATTGATCAACTTCTTCTTGTAAACCTACTTAATGATGCTTGGTAAACCTTCTTAGTGCTTCTTTTACCTTTTGCTTCTGATAATGTAGACAGTATTCTTGCCTTCTGTGTTTCCAGCAAGTTTTCTTTTCTTCCATTATTTAGGAATGTTTCCCTATGTTTAGAAGCTGCCCTAGGGAGGGAAGTGCATTTACTTCAGTATTATCTCAGGAGCTACTGAAATTCCAAATTCAGCACTTGGCAATAACTCCAGGAGAAAAAATAAGGAGTTAAAACTGGGAAGAACAACTCCCTCTACAGTGTCTGATGTTCTGTAGGTGTGACTCTGTGAGGTGTTTTTTTTTTTTTTTTGTGGACAAATAATTTCTGGATATTTCCATAGCAATTCCTGTTGCTCGAATAGGTTGCTTGACTCTGCGCTTTTCTGCTTTCTGGTTTGAGCATTTACAGAAAATCTTGGCAAAGCGCCTCTTCTACACTGGCTGCTCTATGAACATCTCCCTCCAGATATCATGCCGAGGAGGAAAAAATTTGGTGCCTGGGTTTGTTTGTTGTGGTTTGGGTCCCACCGCCACTCGCGTTGAGCCGAGGCATGAGGTTTGTCACTTTTTGAGCGCCAGGAGAAAGGAAGCTGCTGCTGTGCGGAAATCCGGGAGCTTCCTCTTCCTGCTGGTCAGCCTCTTTCTTCCCGAGGTTGGCCCCTTTCCCAATGGGCTGCTAAGAGCCCAAAGCTCACTGGCTGAAATCCTGGCCTAATTAAAACCGGTGCCAAACCACCCATTGACTTCAAGGCTCTCGCCCAGCGCGTCATCGCATCCAAAGGCTACCTCACTCCATTGTTTATGGGATTGTTCCAATGACTTTTCTGGGGTGATCCTCAAACGGCTCACAGCTCTCTTCCCCGGCGCACAGGCAGCCAGCTCCACACCGAGTTCATCATCAGGCAGCATTTTATGAGTTTTAGCACAATATCTTTGCAAATTAGGCCAAAACAAGTCCCAGATTCTCAGCAGTTCCTCCATAGCTGCAGTCTGGAAGTGTGAACTTCTCTGGATTTATTTTGTTTTGCTTGTGCGGAGAGACTGGGAGATCCCCGTGTGATGCCTCCTGCACTGTAATTACACACATGCAAATTTTGGCAATGGGAATACATTAAAGAGCCAGTGAAAATGGTAGGAGAATACAAAGGAAAGGGTTGAGTCCAGAAAGTATCTGATGCAGCTTTGACAGAGGAAAAATATTCCTATTCTCATATGGTACAGTGCAGGGGACAATATTCATGCTGATGTAAGAATTTTGTATGATTTTACTCCTTGTAGTTGTTGATGTGAAAAGTAGTTAAAAAACAACTTGAAGAAATTGATTAATAATAACTGAAAATGTATGTTAATGTCTTAGAGCTTTTTTTTTT
>VZTJ01003580.1:3060719-3075770 GCA_013397795.1 Orthonyx spaldingii
ACAGGGGAAACGTTTATTAAAGCTAATGGGAGTTGGCTGGATAGGGAAAAACAGGATGAAGACCCTTCACCTAAATCTTAAAAAATAATTCTTTGTCCAAGAACCACTAGACTTTCTTTGCTTTCAAGATATTGAAACCTCTGCTTGTTTTTTCCTATGCAGATACTGTTTTTCCATGGTCAGTATTTTTGCCCTTAATGGTTCCACTTGCTGCCATACTGGAGTCTACAAAGCTTTCCAGGATCATCTCTATCTGCTTTATTTTTTATTTCAAACGTACATGCTTTTACATGTGTCTGAAAAAGATGAATTCAAGATTTTGAAATAGTCAGAAGGGCATGTATTGAAAGTTACAGCAGCTTCAGGGTAACAGTAGCCCCTTCACTAATAACTCACACAGAGTTTGGGAGCAGAAAGATTCGGATTTTCATTCTTTTTCAGAAAAACATAAGTGTGCTGTTGTAATAACTTGCATTTCATCAGTGTGCTCAGCATCTCCTCAAATAACTTTGCTGTTGCATATATTTAATTTGGAGGAAGGAAAAGCATGAGTTCAGGTAATTTTTTGGGAACCTGTGAAACATGAACCAGTGTGTGGCACACGTGGTTTGTGTGACTTGTGACTCTGTCTGCATTTATATAATAATAATTAATATTATTAATAATAATAGAAATGCAATGGGTAACCACAGTTGTAAAGGCAGCCCCTGTCCTGGAGAATTTTACAAACTAAATAATTGTGGAAGAGAGAAGAGTATAGAGGGAAAGGGAGACTGAGGAAGAAACAGACTTGGCCACAGGATGCAGGAGAGAAGCAGTGGGATGGGAGCAGGATGGTACCTGGTACCCGGTCACACCAGCTGTGCTCTGCCCTGCTCCTGCTGCTTATCTGAAAACAGAAAAATCTTTGGGCAGACTGGAGAGAGGGGAAAAAAACCAGTGAGTTAAAGGATTTAAAAACTGATCTCACGTATTCCCTATTTCCTTGAAGGAAAAAAACCTCAAAAACAAACAGTCCAAGAAACACTGCAGAGAGCCCAATTATTTCAGTTAATTACTTTAGAAATAAACTATTCTTGATATGTGTAAAGGTGGGAGATTATGACGCATTTTACAGCTTTTTCATTTGTTTTTCTTTTTCTTTTTTATTTGTATTAATGTTACAGTACTGATTAAACAGCCCTTCATAGAACCTTTAGCACCGCCCAAAAGACCTGGAGGTCCGTGACATTGTGCTAAGAGCACTGGGCTGTGTGCTGGGGTTGTGTTTGTTTGTGTGAAAAGGAGGGGGGAAATGAAAACGGGAAGGTGTGCAGTGCTTGAGCTCAGAACTCGAAGATGGGAGGGGTGTTTTACTGGGAAAAGCCACGTTGGCACCTGAGTTCATGGATAAGGCAAGAGGGTGCTGGTCCATGGGCTTGTGGTCATGTCTGGCCACTGTTATGGGCTGCAGAATCAATGTAAAAACTCTGGCAAAATACCAGATTATTTTATAATTTTGTTGTCGTTTGAAAGATTCTGGATGAACTGGGTCAGAGGCTGTTTGGATGAGTCACTGAAGAAAAATGTGTCAGGGAATGGGAAGAAATGGAGTTTTACAGTAGGATTTTTGAGATGGGAGGGACATGAAGTCAACTCAAATCAATGCGAAGAGTTTCCAGAGATCAGTATAAACACTTTGTTGCTGTATTAGTAAATTGTAGGTAACACAGGAGCTACTTTTCACCACACCAAAATCAGTTGTTGCCAAATCTCACCCATTTTCTGACAAAGGAGATACTTTCAAATACCTTTTTTTTTTTTTTTTTTTTAAATATTCAAGTATTGTTTGGTGATTGGAAGCAACCTGGTCTAGTGGAAAGTGTCCCTGCCCATGGCAGAGGGTTGGAGTGAGGTGGTCTCTAATGTCCCTTTAACCCAAACCACTCTGATTTCCAGCTGCTTAGTGAGGGATCAGTGAGTCTCTTAAGGTGCACTATGGTGGAGTATAAGCATGAATAAAAGGCAAAATAAAGTTATAAGAAAGTAATTTCTTAACTAAAACTGAAAAATATTTTAATCAAATCATTCAAGAGTGGGAACGATCTCTTACAAGTCTGTAGAAGTCTTTTGAAACATTATTTCCTGTACACTCATTAGAGCAATCTGGTAAAAGGAAAAGATGATTATGCACATAATTTAGGAAAGAGAAGAAATGCTTGGATATTTCAAGCAAAACTGAAAGGTTTGTACTAGTCAATCATTATGAAAAGAGAAACTCCTGACTTTGCATTTATATGTTTACATGAAATTGTTTTGTGGAATAATCACTTTCTGATTCTAGACCCTTACCAGGAAAATTGGGAAACTTGTGCAAAGTGATGACCTGACTGCAGTTAATTTTGAGACTTATCTAAAGTTCACTTTCCAGGAACTTTCACAGCACTTGGATGGCAAAGAGACTTTTGTATCCAGGTGACTCCCAGTAGCGCAAGACAGGACACGAAAATCTTCTGACAAAGAAGAAAAATGAAACCCTGGCTAGGTTCTGATTGCTTTTTACGGTTTGTGATGTGAAATGAGGCTTTTGGCAAAGAAACCGTCCATGAATTTTAAAGGAATAGGGAGCCCACTCTGTTGGTCCTCCCTTCCCAGGACTTCTGTGCACAGTGTTGTCCCTTTTTATGTTTGGCTCACACTGTAGGAACACCTGTCTCTTATGGTGGCTGGGATATTTGATTATTAAGATTTCAGTGATTTAAATAAAATATCTTCCACATCAGGTTACCACATGAAAAAAATCCAGCAATCCCATGAAAGCTGCAAAAGCACCACCTATATGCAAGAAATTGTCTCCATAATGGAAAACATTAGGGATTTAAGAAAAAATGGAAGGTTATAATGGTTTAAGTTTAAATTGAAGTTCATCTGCTGCTACAACTGCATCTCCCAGTTAGTAAATTGTAATGAGATGCTTGAAATTGTAAATCCATCCTTCCTTGGGTCAGTCTTGTGAGAAGAGCAGACTTGGGAGACTCAGCCAGGACCAAAGGGAATCCTCGCTCAGCACTGCAGGGAGCCTGGCTCCTCTTCTGCAGAGGTCACCTCCTTACCCCAAACATATGCACACTTTCCTTGAGCAAATTTTGTTGATGTCTGTTTGCTAAACGAATGTTGTCCTAAATACACAAACAGTTGCATGGTTTTAAAGCAAAACCAGTTTGGTACTGATGATTCACTCCGTGTGGCTCTGCCCAGGCAGAGTAACTCCCTTCTGATTTTCTTTCCTTTTATTTTTCTTTTGTAATTTTTTTTTTCCCCCAGAAATTTCATTTCCTGGCAGTTGCAACATTTCTGAGCCATATTGTTTGCAGTGGGGACTCTCTCTTTTGCAGTTAAAGTAGATTTAGTTGGTGGCTGGGTGTGTTGGAGATGTGGGTTAAAATTAAAGTTTTCTTTAACCTGGAGGTTGGTGATGGAAAAATGCACTCTGGGTCTGAAAGGATAGGTCTTGTTCTGTGTGTGGGTTAATTGAAGGCCCTCATACTCTCTGCATGGGGGAACTGAGGCCTTGGAATCTTGGAAAAAGGCCTGGTTGGATGGAATTCTGAGCAACCTGGTCTGGTGGAAAGTGTCCCTGCTCGTGATAGGGAGGTTGGAATGAGATAAGATTTAAGGCCCCTTCCAGAAGTTCTGTTTTGTTTCTTGTCCAAAGGCATTTTGGGATGATGTAAATTGCTGTAAAAGGAAATTCATTCCTCAGTTTTGCTCTTGGATCCTCCTGCAAGTTCAGGGTTGTGGGAGGGTTTCGCATCTGTAGCTGAGCTTCGTGTATTGCTGTTCCAGCAAGGCACTGGTGGGGAACGCTGTCACTTTTTGGGTACAAAGGATATTGTCCCTGCTGTTTTTTCTTGTCTTTGCTATCCTTTTGGGAAATAAAGCAGTTTGCAAGTGACACAATTTCTAGAGGAACTAAGGTAGCAGAGAAAATTTTGGTGTCCTGACACCACGTTTTGGATTATTTTTGACTTCTTTTTTTTTTCTCTCTCTGAAATTGCTAATAACAGATGCTTGAATTCTAGTCAAGTGAAAAATTCCAATTGATTTCAAAAGAAGTTGGATTGGATCCTAGCATCAGTTTGGCACCTATGAAAATACAAACATATGCAAGGGCCTCACTTTCAACTGCACTTAAAAACAATATTAAAAAACCCCAAACCAACAGCAAAAAATTTGAAATTACTGAGTTAGAAGAAAAATCTTCAAAATTTACAGACATTTATGATAGGAAATGTAAGGTATTGATAACACTTTTGAATGAAAATTTGACTGAAGGTCATGTTGTCTATTTGTCATGGAATTGCCTTTGACTTCAGCATCCTAATTTTTGTGGGTTTTATGTTCAGGAATCCTTGGTGCTGAAGGCACCATACTTTGACTCATGATTTCCTTGTAGATGTTTGATTTGGGTTTACTCTTGGGGTGTTCTGTTCTAGCTGGGCTCGAGCATATGGTTTGATTTTCAAGTGAAGTGACACCACTTCTTACATATGCACATTACTCATTCTCCATGCAAGTTCAATAAAATCATGGCAATCTTTTATTTTTTATTTAAAGCTGACAAAGAAGTCATACTTAAAAACCAATCTAGGAAATTACTTCATTGTCAAAATTATTTCCTCTGATCATTTCCATGCTTTAATTTTTATATTATTCTTTCTATAGCTGTGGTGGTGGACTTTTACCACTGGAATGAATGGGAAAATGACATCATAGTAAAATGTCATGTTTTTTCAGCTCTTAAATGGCTGAACTACAATTAATCAAGATTGGTGTGATTTTTATGAAGTGATATGACCAATAATTTAAGATTATAATTGCTACATGAAAAGTCTGATTTTTTTAAAGGCATAAACCTTTAGGAACAGCTTTTTTTTTTTTTTTAAGAACAGCACGCATTTAATATCATAAGGTGATTCCAACAACAAATGTTGCCTGTATGGTGTGAAATGGTAAATACAAGGTTGTTAAAAGACGTCTACTTTTCTTTGCACTGTCTGAGAGGATGATGTGCATAACTCTCTGCAAAAGATAACTTGTTTCATGTAAAGTTGCACTGAGCAGTGTATGGGATGGCAGCCTGCCAATTAGTGATCCATTTTCTCAGAAACCGAGTTTGAGGCCGTGCCAACCAGTCACATACATCTTATCTTCAGCATCATAGTGCAGCCTCGTAATTCGTGCAAAATTATGTTTGACGTTAAATTATAAACCCTTAGTGTAATAATAAAAAAAATAAATAACCTTAAAAGCAAATTAAAAATTATGTTTTCACTGGAGCAGGTTATAAGCCCACTAGAAATGTGATCTGTAGTCATCAGTCTATGGGCAAAATTCCATTTCTCAAGGGTTGTTTTTTTTTAAATTTTTTTTCCTCTCTACCTACCAAAAAAGCTGCAATTCAGAAAATTAAGTTTGGTTAGTGCAGGGAAGGTATTTTTTTAATTTAAGGTGATGCATAAGACCTTTTTTTAATTAAAAAAAAAAAAAAATCAGATGTGATGCAGGAGTGTGTATCTCTGCCACATCCCTACTTATCACAAAAGCTTTAGCCTTTGTTCTGAAAAGTGGGGTTTTTGCAGAAAAAACTAGTGAAGAGGTAAAGCAAATACTTTCCAGATGCTGTCCCAGGTCCAAAATCTTGTTGTGTGACCCCTTCAGTGGTCCTGTGTCACCAGCTGCAGGTTCGGGGAGGCAAAGCTCCTTTGTGCCCCACAGATATGATGTGGTCCTTTGCTTTTTAATGTCTCTTAAGAGCTCACAAATAAACATCAACCTTTAGGGGCTGAGAGAGAGAAGACAGAAGGATTGGTTGAAAGTAGAGTTAACCAGAGGGATAAGAATTATTTTATGTATTTATCCATGTAAATTCCGTAATTTACCCCGGGTACATTTTGACACCCTTGCATCACATTAGTTTTGCATTTAGCCTAAAAAAAGTTGATTTCCCACAGAATTGAGGAGGATTATTTATTTTCAGAAACATTTCAAAATAAGGAAAGTTTCTACTAAACATTTTAATGTCTCCCCACATAACCAAAATCCTATGTCAGGTTCACACTTTTCCTTGTTTGCCAGTATTATATGGTAGAATGAGTTCAGGAGGCTGGCAACATTAAAATCTTGGTCATATTTCTGTACACAATTATAAAATGTTGGTCATACAAGCAAAAAAAAAGATAATTAGCTAGAATACTTCTGAAGAGTCTAAGATTGTTTGCATGTAAAATTCCTCTCATTAACTGGAATTCAAGCTCCAGTGCAAATGGTTTTAGAAATCCTTCAGTGCCCAAACATATGAAAATTAATCCAAAATCACTTAAAATCTGAATTTAGCTTGCCTTACAGAGCAGACTTCACTTTACACTTGTACCTCGACGATTTCTTAATGCCTCAAAGTTCATACTTATCACCATCTCCTCACAAAGCCAACGAGGTGTTCGTGGTCATTTATAATGGCCTGAAAAGAGCTTATTCACTTTTAATTTGTTGTTAAATTAATTAGTTTAATTTGGTTTTGTTTCTTTCTGTTTGTGGCCATAAAGACGATACTGTGTTAACACCAAGATTCGGAGTTCATCCATTTAAATGCCCCAGCTTGGCCCATTGCAGTCTTCTCCTTGCCTGGTGGTGCCCATCATTCCCAAAGAAAGGTTGGGATAAGCTCCACTCTCCAGTGGCAGGCATGGAGCAGTGTAGATTTCCATGTGTTTTTGAGCCTCCATGAGGTGGCAGACACTGCTTCTCTGCACCCAAAACAAGACTTCAAAATCATTGCCGGGTAACTCCAAACAATGCTTTCACATCTTCTAGTGCCAGATTAATTCCAGCAATGGAAATTAATTTCCTAGCTTGTTTTGGGAAGGAAGAGGTGAATTAATTACTGTGGACACCACGACACCATCCAAAGCCTACAGTTAGTCGTGGGCTCAGATTAGCATGAAACCAGTTGTAATTGGGTTCCGCTTCTTTATCATTCAAGAGCTTTTTTACATGACAACAGGATCCTCACATCTCCAAGGGATACCTTTGGCACTTCCACAGCTTTCCTTTCTTTGCACACCCCTGTTCATTATTGAAATCTTGGAACCAAATCAGGGTATGGGGAGGTCTGTCTGTCTGCTTTATTTCACCTAAGCAAACTCTGTGCTCCTTCGTTGGCACAGGAAGCATTTACAAAAGTTGTTTAAAGAGCAATTGCTCTTCTTCACTGGGGATGCTGGTCTTTGCTCTGAATTTAAATCAGGCTCATGGCTCAGAAAGGGAATGTGAGGCTTCTGAGCTGTGTTTATGAGCCCAGTGCTGCTGATGGGCCTGAGAGAAGGAGATCTCATCGGACTGGCTCTGTGTTTAGGCAACTCCATAGCCCCATATTGCTCTTCATCATTAAAATTGTGTGCAGAAGGCAGAATTAGGAGGTTAAAAATGCATAATGTAAATAAGTTCTGAATGCTGTCAAGTAAATGCAATTGTATTGTTGAAGGTAGAGGTCCTAGAGCCATATTGGAGTAGAAAGTGGGCCCTGCGTCTATGGGAAAAAAAATTAACTCAGATTGTAGGTCCACAAGTGGGGTCTGCACTGCCTGCACTTGTTTTTGTTGCTGCCTTTATGTTTCCTGCGTGTTTTGCTATGAAGTCTCGTTCTCTTTATCTGTCTTGACAGATGGAATCAGTAAATGTTACATTATCAAGTTTTATCTAAAAATGTCTCCCATTGATAGCGCATTTATATCGTGTCATAATAGCTCTTTGTACCAAAGCAAGGAGAGCTGGGAAAATCCTAACTAGTGAGTAAGCTTGCATTTTTAAAGTAGTAAAAAAGTTCTTTGTTCTACAGCATCCTATTTTTAGAGTGAACTTAATTAAAGTGAGTAAGGAATTTTGAAATCTGGAATAGGAAAAATTGGGTCATTATTAATTATTATGTATATAATAAATCCAGGGGCTGTGGTCTTTTTTTCTTCACAATGCACGTATGTCTTTTCCTTCCTCACAGGCATTTTTCATTACCAGAGGAATCAGCTTCCCTTCTCCAAGGCCCTGGCTTAGCAACTTGCTGAGCTGAGAATCGAGCTGTAAGCACACAAGGAGGACTTTTTTGGGGGGTTCACTCCAGACGTTGTCAAGGGCATTTCTGTGCTGAATTACACATAGCACCCTGTCAAAACCCAGTTTCTCTAATGCATCTCTGCAGCCACTTTTCCTCCTCCCAGTCCTTCAACACCTTCTCCCTTTCACCTGCTCCCTGTCAGTCTGCAGTCAAGGAATGCAGGTTTCTGTAAACGGGAAGGTGAAGCTCTCGGGACCACAGGGAATAATAATGTCCCCAGTTCATATTATTTTCTAGTGGTGTTCATATCCCCTAATCAATATAATTCATGTTGGTGTTCTGTCGCCTTTTGCTTCCTCTGACTCTTTTTCAGAGTCAGCATTCCTCTTGTCAACTGCTTTTTCTTTCCTGTTTTCTTTCTCCCCATCACCCCCAGCTCCTGAGCTCTCTTGTCATCTCTCTGACTTGGATTCTTTCCCGTAGATGCTTGGTCCTATTGTGAGTTCCCATCTGCCAAATCACCACCTCTGCTGCTGCTACATGTGTATAACAATGTGCTCTGGGGTCGGGCAGGACAGATGTGGCCTGTCTGTGTCATCTGGGCCCTTCTTTGCTTCTGAATCCCTGGGGAAGGAAGTGCCCAGGTACAGCAATGCGGAATCGCCTTGATGCAGACAGCTCATCTGCAATTCCTGGGCTTGGAGTGGTAA
The DNA here is from genome assembly GCA_013397795.1 of Orthonyx spaldingii. Classification (NCBI taxonomy): domain Eukaryota; kingdom Metazoa; phylum Chordata; class Aves; order Passeriformes; family Orthonychidae; genus Orthonyx; species Orthonyx spaldingii. The sequence continues at coordinate 3,069,519 of VZTJ01003580.1, forward strand.
ATAGGATCTTTTCCAAATTGCACCATGATTTCTGTTCCTGTGTCAGCCAAAAAACACTGAAGAAACTTGAATTAATTTTTTTATAAGGAGTTTCTAACAAGAAAATGGAAGTGCCTTTCTACTTTTGTGTGTGTGTGTAGTTTTAAAAACTCTCAAGATTTTATTGCATCATCTTTTGAGAAATGAGGAAAGACTGGGACATAAGTGGGTTTTCTCTCCACTTCTCTCAAACTTGTCTGCACACTTCAGTTGAAGTTTAGTACTGTTTGAGCTTTCCACAAAGAATTCCTAAATAATTTGTACTAACTATGCCATGTTGGTAAGAGATCACCACTGTCATTCTTCTGGTTTTACAGGGATTGCTAAACTGCAAGGGCTGCACTGGTTTGTGCTATTCAATATCTGATTTTACCCTCATAATTCTTGGATTATTCCCTGTGACATCCTGTCAAATCTCTTCAGTTTGGACTCTTGTAAATGATGCCCCTTGGGTTTCTCTGAGTGCCTACAAATAGACAGGAAATGTTGAGCAGTGATTAAAGCCCATCAATATACTCTGTCAAGTAGCTGCTGTACTTAAAACTATAGGTGGGTAGATCTTAGTAGTGGAAAAATTGGTGAGGTAAAGTGATTATGATGTTTATTTCTAGGCTACATAAAAGGATACAAGTACCTATACATATATTTCATATATATATATATTTTTATAAATATTTCATACATAAAAATATATTTCATATATTTATGAAAAGCAATGCGCTTGGAGGAATGAAAAAATAAAATAAAGAACAAGTAATTCAGAATTTATATTTTGCCTAATAAACCTCTAGTTTATTTTAATTGTAGCTATTAACTACTATATGAATACTAAAGTGTAAAAGTAAATATAAAAAGAAAGAAAATGAAGTTTTTGCTGCAGTTCAACATTATCTTTTTTCACTTGAATTTTTGTTTTTCCATATGTGATGTGCAGCTGGAATGGAATAACGGGTAGAAAGATTATTGCTATTATTACAGCTTTCCAGTAACAGGTAAAGGGTAATTCTTTCCTAGGACAAAATTTATCTGTGGCAAATATCAGTTTTGAACTGCTGATCTGAGGCGTCAAATTTGTATCTGACAGACCCAGAGAAAGGACTCTTAATCTGCTCTTACATGGCATTAGAAGGAATTCTTCTGAAGTTACACATGGAAATCAGCTAACTGTTGAGGGGGAAAATAAAAAAAAAAGAGAAAATGTTGGTTTTCTCTCCAAACCATGCATAAATCTCTTCATAAATCCAGTGCTGAAGGTCACGCTTTGCACATGCAATGACACAACCTGTGTATAAGTTTTACAACCCATCAACAGATATGTTGCACACTCTAAAGTGTGTTGATTTAAGCATTTTGGTCCTGTGGTGGCAGATTTTTGAGGAAGATCACGTTGAGAAGTGCAAAGACTACCTCAGGGGCCATGCCTGGTGTTCACTTGTCTCTGCTTTTGGATTAAGAGGGTGTTGCTTATTTTGAAAAACCCCAAACTTTGCTTTGAATGGCCTGTGCAGGAATGAGGTAGCCACAGCCCTGATTCTAGTTAGGTTTTTCTCGCTTTGGAAGTTTTAAACATGAATGGAAGGGTGGTTAAATGGTAAATCATGTTATATTTCAGGTTTCTAGAACCTCCTGCAGCAAGCCCTTAGAGCAATGAGTGTCACCCCTCTGTTGGAGTGTGAAGCCAGCACTGTGTTTGGGGTTGTTCACCAATTCAGCTTCAGAAACCCAAATTTTCAAACTGCTCTTAGTGATGTTCCTTTATTTTCCAGGGAGAGGGGAGTGGGAGTACAATAACAAAGTGATTGTAGCCAAGTCTTAAAACCAGTGCTAAATTTCAAGAGTTATTAAGTTCAAGGGATGTGACTTCAGGTGTTGGTTTATTTTAGAGATAGTGGCTGATGGCAAGCAAGATTCAGATCAGTGGTCACTCAGACTCCCAAACTTTGGGATCTGGGCTTGGATTTGGTCTGGGAATGTACACCTCTCTTTTTTCCTGGTTCATTATACATGCATAAAACACCTGTCTTTTACTAAGGCCCATATACAGGCTTTAAATACCTGCTGCAGGCATTCCTTGCTGTCTTTAGACACCAATATTCAGTTTGCCACCCTATTACTCCAATCTAGACTTCACAATGACTGCTTAAATACATTTAATTAAAATGATAGACTAGAGTTCAACCAAGATGTGTTAAGATAATTTCATTCCTTAAGGAAAGAAACAAGATTAAAATCCAGAAGGGATTTCCCCTGCTTTTCCTATTTCTCCGGAATTACCATCAGCCATGAGATTATCTCCAAGGTTTCATGGAGATGCACAAGCCCAAAGCATGCCATGAGCATCTACCCTTGAATGGAATGATCCATCATTCATTCAAACAAACAAAACCCCTTCTGAGCCTAATATCCTTAGTGTCATCGTTAATTATAATATGCAATCATAATCATTTTGGAGGTAGACTTGGGGTTAATTTGGCCAATCAGCTGCTGATCATTAGCAGTGGCCTATTGAAGGGTAGGAAAACGATCCCCTGTAGTTCCTACACCTATGACGGAAGTAATACATTGTGCTCTTTTTCCCTACAGGCTGTGTGCCAAAGTATTAGTTTTCCCTGTGACTCCAATTCACAATTACTGGATACTTTTAGCTCTTATCAGTTTTTTATGAACAGGTGGATAGGAAATCGTTTTGGCATAAAATAAACAGGGAGAGGTGCTGCAATGGGTCATCTCTGTTTTAAAGACTTGTTGCCAGTCTTTTATTTTTATCTTTTCAGTTTTCTTTTTATAGCAGGCTTTGAAACAATAAGCAGGTTTGTTATGTCAGAAGTACACAGAAGGGGCCTTTTGTGGTGTTCAGTGGTGTTACTCTCCTTCTATCTGTGCTGACACTGTGCTGCTCCTCGGGAGCTTTGCTTCGCTTGACTGGTAAAAACTGATCTTAGCAAAACCCCAAAAGCAGAAAAAGATATGCCAAAATCTTAAATAATCTCTGCTTTTGTGTTTGAACATTCACACAGCAGTTAGGCCTGTTACCATATACATATATATATGTATGCTAACGTACCTATAAAATGGAGGGGATGTTTATTTGAAAACAACAATAAAACCTAAGTATGTTTCCATTTCACAGCAGCACAGTGTACGCAGTTCCAAAGGCAACAGTTTTAAATGATGGAACTTTGAAATATTCCTATGGTATTTGAGTGGATAGGCCTGCAGGATTCAAGTTAATTGAATTAATTGCATGTCCTGTGATTTGATCGCCTTTAGTGACATCGCAAAGTAAGTTGTTTGTATATGAAGCTATAAACGGAAAGAAGTGGACCCAAGAGGTTCCTTTTCACTAATAAATTAATAAGTGGTGGCCAAAATTACTTCAATAAAAGAGCTGATTCTCAGGTAGTGGGAGGCTGAATAAAATTAGATACCTACAGCAAACATCTCTTTTCCCTGTCTCTAAAGGATTTCCCAAATTAAGGCCACTGATCACACATTGTGTTTTAACTACAGTGAATTGGACTGGTTCAAAGTAACAGAGGGAAAAAAATTGAATGAATGATCGTATCTATTCTTCTCTGTTTCAGCATTATTGTCTGGGAAAAGGGATGCTGCATCTGAAATGGAACAAGGTGATGACATGGTGAAAGGCAGAAAAAAGCCATAGTTGGAGGATATTTTGATTTTTTTAAAAACATTTTTGCCCATGTAGTAGTGCCGAAGAAACATGAATGGGCACAAACGTCTATTTTTAATGAAAGAAAAGAGTTGATTCACTCTTCAGGCAGTAGTAACGTAACTTATTTTGTAACAGCAAGAGCCAAGCATATGGTATTCATCATTAGCAGTAGCAGCAGCAGCCGTTCCTGCCGGGCCGTGGCTGGAGAACACCGAGCCCTGCCTCGCTGGGCTTCCCACCTTCCTGCTGGCACCCGTGCCCTGGCACCTCTCCTACCAGTGCTCATGGCTCCCAGCGTGCCATCTAAGATTCCAACCCCATCAGCTGCTCTTGTATTTGAGGTGCTCTCAATGAGACAAGTTCCATAATTAATGGTGTTTTACCTTTGTTTGCCCCTTTTTCATGCTGCTGGTTATGAGCTGTATTAACTTACAGGGCTATCAGGTCTATCTGAAGAAACACTATGTGACAAGAGGAGCTTTTTGTTTATTTTTCCCACCTCCTCTCTTAGCAATTGGCTGGGCAGCTTGGAGATGTGAATCAAACCTGGAGCTGTCAGTGAGCAGCTTTTAAAATGTCTTTACCATTCCCCATTATCATTATGCTTACGCACTACACCAGCAGCTAAGCTTTGGCTTGATAGTCACAGCCATCATCTCTATTCCTCTATAGCTTTCAAAATGTTCCTCTCAAACAGAAATTCCTGGCAATGCATCGGGATGGAGACAAATGTTTAATATCCATGTTACTAATGGTAAAACTGAAACAAAGCTTGTTTCAAGTGGCCAAACTCAAGTGTGTTTTGCAGTGAGAGATCTCCATGTGGGTAGCAGCCCTGGCTACTAGAACAGCCCAACTCCTACCCCTGCAGACACTTCAGTTCACTCATCAATGACCTTGGGTGTGCTCTCAGCAGTTATTGTGGTGCCAAGTTAAATCACACTTGAGAAGAGAGGAGGTTTATACAGCTGTTTGTATTCAGATATCAAACTGGATGGCAAACTTTTTGCTGTCTTGCAATGGATTTTGGTGTGGTAAAACTTGAACCCTGTGCTTTATGGTATTTGTGGATACTTAGCGACTAGAGGTGTGGCAAATGTAAATTGCATATGAAAGAGTAGAATTGCTAAAACTGCACATAAACTACAGAAAAAGGTGTGCTGAGGCCCTGGCACAGGGTGCCCAGAGAAGCTGTGCTGCCCTGTGCCTGGAAGTGTCCAGGGCCAGGTTGGACGGGGCTTGGAGGAGCCTCAGATAGTGGAAGGTGTCCCTGCCCTTGGCAGGAGGTGGAATGAGGTGAGCTTTAAGGTCCCTTCCAACCCAACCTATTCAATGATTTTATAAGACATTGTAACTTTTATTACTTGTTAACATTCTCCTTTGCACCTTTTATTCTTATGAAAAGTCACTTATTCCTCAACATCAAGCTTTCCCATGTTAATTTCTGTATTTGTTTAAACAGAGAGATTAATCCAGCCATGGGCTGGCCTGTGAGCACTCTATTGTTGTTGTCCTCAAAACTCCAGATCAGTTTGTACTTTGTTTTCACAAAATCCCACGATATTGCATAAAATATTGTTACGTTATGCTGTTACTAGATTGTGTCAAATCAGGAAAATAATTGGAGGCTACTACTCATCTCAGAATATTTTAATTAGTGGATGTCTTTATCTGTCTTAAATTACTAACAACTTCCTTCTTGAAACTAGAAAAGTATGGAGGGCCTCATTAATTCTGTCTCTGTATTACACTTGAGCACTGCTAGAAATATAAGTTTGTGACTGAAACGTGAGTTTTGCTTTCAGTACGTATGTGTTGTAGTCTCCCCCTGCCTCTACCATCCCCCAGTTTTCCATATGAAATACAATGCTTCGGTCTTTCCTTTTCTGTTAGCGGCTGGTTTGTAATGATGGTGGGACTATGTGAATACTAATACAGGTATTTGTATTCTCTACAGTGAGGGCAACATCGGTTCTGTTCTGTAAATATGTACAGCAGTTTATGACTTTCATGAAATATTGGAAGAATGCAAAGATGAGAAGTTTAGTAGTATGGTAAGAAAGCCAAAATCCAAACAATGCTTCAAAAGCTTTTAAAATAAATCTTTATGTTGGTGTTGACAAAGTTGAAGTAGTGCCATTTGACACAGATTTTTCCATTGAGAGGCAATTTCAAAAACACAATTGCATTCATATTTGGCCAAAGTGGTGTCCTATCTGAGGCCACCTAAGTGCAGAGCAAGCTGGATTAAAGCACCAGCCTCTATCCAGAGCCAAGGGACCTCTGGGATCTCTGTGACTTCAAGGAAAGTTCCCCTCTCACATGCAAGCTTACAGAAGAGCTGATGATTTATTCCATAGTACAAAACATCCCAGATACTTTTAGATGAAAAAAATTCTGTGTTTCTAATTTGGACCACTTTGCTCACCTAAGTTTGGGCATCTCCTTGACTGAGGCAAACTGTTAGCCCTCGTTTGATACCAAGGCGTGAAATTCAATAATGCAGCAAATTAATAGTTTAGGGTAAATTGTAGTTT
>VZTJ01003580.1:3075812-3102827 GCA_013397795.1 Orthonyx spaldingii
ATGATGGGCTATTTCTTCTTCTTTCCCTTTGATATTTTTCCAATGCTTGTAAATATATGGGAGAAAACTGTACTGACTTTGCTTTTTACTTGAAGAGGAAGTCATGAGGGGTCCAGCCTCTGTGTTCAGGTGCTGTTGAATGCCTGTCTAGGACAACCCTTTTCCTGTAATCCACCAAACAGAGTGGTAACTTCTACCTGTCAGCCTTACAGCCTGCAGCAAAGCAGGAGAAATTAAATTGGAACAAGCAAAAAGGCTGGGAAATGGCAGGGGAAGGAGAAGAGGACGATCACTTGCAATTCTAAAGCTACAAATTTCCATCCCTACCTGCACCCCTTGGGGAGGGGAAGAGGAGGGTGGTGAGAGCAGGTGGCTCTGCTCTGCCCTGCTGCTCCCTGGGGAGGAGGGGATGCAGCATCCTGGACCTTCAGACTTGTGGCTGTTATAGGGGATGGGATGAGCACTTTGGAGATTTGGTAGGAGCGGGCAGATTTTTACCAGTTCCTGTTGCCAAGCTGCACACCACAAATGCGTCTGTAAGCCCTGAGAAATAAATATGACTGCAGCTTTGTTTATAAGTGGCATAAAAACAACAGAGACAGCCAGTCAAACAGCTTTTATAAATTATAATTTTAAACTGAAAGCAAAATATGAGGTCAAGTCTGTTGCTCTGATTTCCAGGAATTTTTTTCTTTTAATTCCCTGGTTTTTACCTCTTTCTCCTTTATGCATTTTTACCCATGTTCAACGCAGAAATGAATGAGGAATAAGGAGTACTATTCTTAGAGAGTAAAAGATGAGGACTTCAAATTAGATTGTGGGGTATTTTAGCTCTCTGAACAACTTCATGTTTTCCTGAGGGAAAAGGTGTGCAGCCCTTCAGCTTCTGTTTTTTTTCTGTATTTTGGGACTTCATCTGCAGATGTGTTTGTGAGCAGCCAAAATGGCCTTTGCAGCACATTGGGGAACACAGACTTTAAATCAGGTATTGAAATTGCAAAAAACCAACAAAACATCAAACCCTAACAACAATTCCACTACTGCTGTAAAATTCTCCCAGAGTCAAAGGTGTAGTGCTTGCATCACTGATACTGGTAGTAGATATAGGAATTCGTACGAACTTTTGCTAATTAATCTCAACTGTTTATTTAAACTGAACAATATTTGCTTTTGTTATTTATCATGCAGATGTCCTCCCTTTAGAGTTTTTTTTCTTTTTAAGCTTATAAGGCTTTTTATTGCCACCTAATCCCTTCAAATGTACTGTATATCACATTTATGAAATGTATTGGTACCAGAGAGAAGCAGACGACTTTGTTTTTAAACAAAGACCCCAGGATAAGGGGCAATGTTTTTCCCCTCACAGGTGATGGAGTACGTACAAAGAATGCAGCGGATAATGGCAGTCCTGTCCTCTGAACAGATGGTGATGGTCCTGTTGCTAGGATAAGGCCTGAAGAATTTAGTTTTTAATTCCACATTATTTGCCTCAGTGCCATGAATATCCCTAGGTTTCCTCAGGCAAAAATACAACAAATACACAGAAAGAGAAAGAGAAGTGACATGCGGATAGAAAAGGAGACAGAGCACGGGAAAGGACTGGAGCCAGGTCAATAGAAGCTTTTGGGAAAATGTCTGCTCAGCTGTCTGCAATCACCTGGGTTTGAAAGGCAGGCAGGAAGGAAGATTGGTTTGGCATGAGAACGAGGCCTTTGATGCTTTAGATACCACAGAGAAAAATACGCATTTCTTCCCATTAGAAGTCTGTTGACTTTCCTAATTAAGATAAACATGTTTCTGAAGAAGTTAGCTCTCACAGTACTACATTTGTAAAAACAACCATGCTTTTAAAATATATACACAGACAAGGACGTGTGCCAAGAACTAGTGCTGGTGTGGTCTTACAAATCACTTTACAGGAATATTTTTAAATCATTGCTTTATTTAAAAGTGAGCGGATTTCATTCCCTCCAGTCAATTAAATATCTAATTTCAACTCAAGTAGATAATAACCAAAGTATTTTTATATAAATGAATGAACAGTTAGAAAACTGTTAAACACACAGCCCTCAAGCATGAAAAATATATTCGTTTAAATGTTTTATTCTTTTATCACTAATTTACTACAGAGATTTTTGCACTTACATCGTTTTTAGTTTTGACACTGGGGGAAAGAAATCTTATTTAAAAAAAATTAATTCAGATTGATATTCTCAAAGATCCCCATGCCACCTGAATTATTCCATCAACCACATTAAGGATGTGATGGATGGTGCTGGTAGAGTTGTGATTTTTCCACAATGGCAATTTTGAGGAAAAAAAAGCAACTGTGAAAACATCCAGTGACCCAGTTCCCACAACAAAGCACATGTTAAATGTCAAAACCATGTTGAATTCAAAAAAGGACACAATGCTTGTAAAAAGATGCAATGCCTGAGATTTGGGGGATTAATTACAGTATTCTCCCCTTTCCAGGTGCCTGCACAAAGTTAGACTGCATTATGTGATTTAAAGGAGCTCCCATATCAGATGCTCTGGGACTTGTGAGTGTCTTGTTCAAATTGTTGATTTTTCCTCCATAGTGGTTCTGGTAACTGGGATGTGATCCATGCCATCCTTGTCATGATTTATCACACAACAATGTAGTGAAAAGGAAATTACATGATGCAAACAGCTCACATTTTGTGTTTAAAAATAAGTTGAGGAAAATGTAGATGAGACTATACGGGAGAGAAAACGCACTGTGTGTCAAAAGGCATCATATATGTTATTTATATGTGTGTATTTATGCATATATATAATTCATGTTTTTATCCTCAAAAATCAACAGATTTAATTTTATCAATAGCAGGGTGTTATGTTTCAGGAAGAGTTTCTAAACCAGCTCATTTTTAAAAGAAACTTTTGCAGGTCTTCAAGCAGTTTCTATTTTCATTATGTATCCAGAAATATTAATAAGTAATGTAAAATGGATCAGAATTTATTTATATTCAATTGTCTGGGTATCACATTGTCTTGGAAACCTCATAATCACCAAACAGGCAAGAAAATAATCACTAATATACTCTCACGAATATATTCTATTTCCAAGCACTCCTTCCCTTTGTACCTCAATCTTTGTTGAAATTGGTGATTGGTTCATGGAGTTTCTTCTCCCTCATCTTCATCATATTGAAAAATATTCAGCCAGCTTGTTGAATATTTGTTTTCTTTCTTAGCACCTCTAGATGCTACCTGGCTGTTACCAATTCTCATTTTTTCAGGGCACAGCTGCTTTTTCTACCACATTCAGAGGATTACCAGAATTTTGGATGTTAATATTGGATGTTCATCAGAGAGATGCCTTAGGTGTAGATGACATCTGACTATTTGGGGGACACAACTCCAACTGCTATGTGTCTTGTTGAGGCTGCTGAGTAGAAGCATTTTTCAATTTCTTGTATGAAATGATGAGGTGAAGTTGGTTCACAGCCCTTCATGGGTAAATAAATAAAAATACCTCAGAAACTTGATCGGCGATGAAAGGAACCATTTCCGTCGGAGAGCGGCAGAAGTGGTTTCCCATGCCGTGTGCTTTGTGATACACACAGAAGCCTTTGTGGCTCATGTTGTTTATCCTTCATATTCTAAGAAGGAGTCAGATGCATGCCTCAAAATGGGATAATGTGTCATTTCTGACATTGCTCTTTTTCTATAGTTTGTGTTCTTTCCTTAAATATTGGCTGTTCTTTTAGAAGCTTGTTGTGAAGAAAGTTGTATGTGCTGTTCTTCTCAATTCCTGGTTCACAAAGTATCATACACTGTGATCTTTTCAGATTATTAGAATGGAATCCAAATTGGAAAATGTTTTATTTCTTAATCTCATCAAGATGGTACATGAATTTCCTTAAAAACCGAGTTTTCTTTGCTTTCTAATCATAGACCATTTTTTTTTTAAATACAGAAGCAAAAGGTGCCAGTGGCACAGCTACCTCATGTAATGAAACACATAGATTTCTCTTCTACTTATTTCTCACATTCATCATTCATATTTAATGCCACAGGCATTTGACTTCTTAATTCCCTATATTGAATTGAAGAGGCATGCACAGCATGCACTCCAGTTTAATGACTTGTAATTCTTCTTCATGGATGACACACTTTTTCACCTGGAAAACTTGTGGTACCAAACTTCCTCTCACATGTGTGATGTAGTCAGTGTCCTTAACAAGGTGGTGATGGCTGGAGAGTAGAATGACTGGAAAGTGTAAGGTCCTAACCTTAAATGCCTTTTGGACTGAGAGAACACTGGCCTAAGGGTTTTTCTGGTGAGATATGTATCTATGTCTATATATATATATATATAATTTTTTTTTTCTGTAGTTGAACCTCAGTTGTTGACTTTTCTCCTGCTGGCTCTAGGACATGCCTCTTTGCTTATTCACTCTCTTTTTGTAAGCCAAATTTCGTGTAATACTCAACTTTCCCACCCTAAACTAATTAGCATAAATCTACTGAGTAGGTTTGCCAATAATATTTCCAACAGAAAGGTTTTGTAGATTTCAGCAGGATGAGAAGATCACATGAATGATAAATTGCAGTATCTGATGTCAGTATTTTGGACTAAGATATAATGGACTAAGCACTATCCTGAATGTTATTGTTTATTTACAGACATCTCACAGGACTTGTCGTAGTTAGGGTTAGTTATTTGTAACAGCTCAAGCTTTTGGAATAAAATATTCTGTAGAATTACAAAACATTCAGGTCATTATAAGGACATTGCACCTTTCCAGGTTTTCAAAGCACTTTAGAAGCATTTACCAGCCCTCATAGCACTGAAACATGGGAAGTCTTATCTTTTATTGATTTCCCAAGTGGGTCGACTGAGACACTGAAGAGTTCTGGTTTGCTAACTGTGAACACTCTGATAGCCAAATGCAATGTCTGAAGGAAAACAAAAAATGACACTGAATTTCCCCTCGGACTATTATAGGGAGACCTTTTCGAGAGTTTCCCTCAGGAAAACAGAGGGAAAGACACAGAGATGAAGTTGCCTGGTTATTCAGGGAGAGCACTCCTGAATGGGAACAGAAGGATGTGGAGGTGTTTTACAATTGAAGTCAGCTCCAGAGTAGAGGAAGAACATCTTTCATTCAAAACTTGCTCAAGGCGTGTATTCTTCATGAAGGTAGGTGGGATGTGGATGGAGAAGATTTTTTTGGAAGAGTAGAGCTAGGTAGGAGACCAACTCCAGTTTGGTTCCTTGTGTAGGCTTCAGTCACTGGTGATGAAAGCTGTGAAGTGGGAATGTGCAACTTTTTGAACAGCAGTAAAATTTCTGCTTCTTGTTAGTGTGTTTATTGGAGTTCTCTCCTCCGATAAGACCCGGTGAAACCATTTCCTGCCTGGCAGGGACCTCTCTGTATGCGCCTGTCTGTGTCCATGACTCCAGTACAGCAAATCCACAGCTGTCCTGTTTCAGAACAGCTAAAGAGAAGACTTTATTTGTTGCTGGATGTGTAGTGTAGAGGAGGAGGAAAGGTGGATGTTTCTGGTCCTTTTCAATCTAGCATCAATTTTTCAGCAAGCTCCAAGAAGTAAAAGAAGCTATACTTGAGTGAGTGCAGTGATCATGAGAAAATGAGTGGTATTCTGTTCATGAATGGTGATTTAACTGTAGTCTTAGTAATAGCCTTGAAGTTTTCCTTTGGAATATATCCTAAAAGATTAAAAAATAAATTAATGGTACATGTTGGAAAAGATCTTCCAACATTTCAGTATAGAAGTACAAAGCTTATGTCTGGGAGGGACTTCAGAGGTCATCTAGTTTCAATTCCTGTCCCAAGGCAGGAGCAGCTCTACCTAAAATATGCTTTGGTTGTCAGGTGGTTTTTTAGCCTTGGAAATTTTCCCTTATTTTCATAACTTTCCAATAGTTCTCCCTTCTGCCCCGCACCCTTGAAGATCTTAATGTATTTAGTGTTCTGATTTCTCTTTAGTAGTTAGAAATGTCTCAGAAAGTGGTTATTAATAAATCATTAAAGGTTTGCATCTCATTTCATTTCCTTGCTGCTCTACTACTCTTTATTTCCAACCACAGTACAAAGTCATTTTGAAAACAGAGGAAGGAATCTTTACAAATGAGTCAAATCTAAACGATGGGGGTAAATCCAGAGACTTTTTCCTTTACCTGGAATGCTCTTTGTTATTCAAGTTATTTGCTTAGATAAAAGATTTCTTAGCCTGATCTTGTTTTATATTGCATGCAGGGCTTTACAAGCTGCACATCTTGAACACGGAGTCACTTCACCAATAGGGCTTTCCTGGGAATAGGGAATAGCAAGGTTGAATATAAGGCTTGATAACTACAGATATTTTCAGTAGCATCAAAGGAGGTATGGGAAGTGATGAAAAAACTTATGAAAGGTAAACGGACTATAATTCATACTAAATATCTCCCCTTGTGCAGAAGCTCTTTTTAAATTACTCAGATAAATGAGCTCATTTATGGAATATTTTGTACTGCATGAACTTATATGGGCACCTGTCATGTATATATATTTTTAATACTGAACTCATATAGATGGCTTAAAGTCCCCCTTGCCCTTTAGTAAATTTAAATCTCCCACAAAGCTGCTGTACAGTAGTCATAAAGAAACATTTATGGTTCAACATAATTTCCCTTCATTTCTTTTTCTCTATCTTAAAAAAAAAAAAAAAGGCAGTTTAAAAGTAATAAAGCACTTCCTTCTGTAAATCTTTGATCTTTTTTCTTCCTAAGGGAAGATTAATTTGTAAATATGCTAATGGATTTGTATAATATGAAACCTTCATAAGAAAAACTACATTAGTTCATATGAATGAACACATCTATCTTATTCAATTTATAAACTAATGGCTGAGAGCATCAACAATGCATCCTGCTCAGTCTCGTGTCCAAAATCACTGCCTGTGATTCAAAGACAACACAGAATTTTGCGAGAAAATGTAAGTTTGACCAACTTTATTTTCCCTGACTAATTTTTTTTTTTAGTTTCTTTGCAGTGGTGAGATTTGCTGCTGCTCCAGCCAGGTAAGTACCCTGCTCTGAAGGAATCCCATGTGATGGGAGTTGCATTATGTGGATGTAATGCATCCACCTGCATGCCTTCCTAATGAATCCTAGTGGTTTCCAGCAGGATGCTGAGCCTCTAAGCACAGTGACCCCTCAGGCAGAATCCCCAGAAACTGAATGGCAGCAAAGTGTTCATCCAGGTTGCTTACATAGCTGAAAAGTTGATCCTCAGCAGCTCCTTGCTGGGATAGTGATCCTGCTATTTTTCTTACAGCTGGAAGTCTTGGAGGACTTTGGTTCCACCAGTGCAGGAGTCGGATGCAGCGGTTCTTGTGGATCCTTTCCAGCTCAGGATATTCCATGCTGTGGTGTGTCTCTATTTCGCCAGCCACTGTGGCTGCACTGGGCCAGAACTGCCCTCTCTGCTCCATGGTGGGAGGAGATGGCACACGGGCAAGGTCTTCATGGTGGGGATCCAGCCCAATGCAGGTGCATTGAAAAGTGGTTCACTGGAACCTCCTCAAACTCCTCTTTATATCCTGGGTGCCTCCAGGCATTGCAGAGCTCCTTGCTCATTCCCTTTTCCCCCCTCAAGCCCACAGTTCACCTCTTTCCTTGTTTTTACCTTTATTTGATTTATTCTGGTGCTTAGTAGAGAAGCCAGGGAGGGTTGAGGTTTGCTCCAGCCCTGCCTGCCAGTGAGGCTGTGGCACCTCTTCTGGGACCATGGGACTGGCAGTGGAGGGGACAGAGAGAGGATGGGGTAGAACCTTCTGTGTCCCTCATTTTCTTTCTGCTACGGTCTCTTTGCTATTTAATTTTCTCCATTATTTTTTTTTCCCCTGGTGTTCCTTTGCCTCTTTTCTTTTCTGATCTAAACAATCCTAATAGAAACTTGACATTATGAAATGAATATTAAAATCAGAGTCTGTGTGTTGATTCAGAGGGGCTTTGCTGTATGACTGCATGGTCACGCCGTGGCACCCCAGCCCACAGGGAAATGCTGCTCTTAGCCATGGGCTCATCTCTCTGCCTCTCCACAAATAAGAAATCCACTTGCTTTGGTTTTATTCCCTTCAATATCTGGCATATTTTTTAATAAAGAGTGTGTGGGGAGGATTTAAATTGATTTTGAATTTAGCCCTAATTTTGATCCAATTTTGTTTGCAGAACGAAGCTTAGCGTCGGAGGAGTCTAAGTGGTGTCCTTGTACCTCTAAGCACCTCTAAGCTTCTATATGGTGATTTTTCAGGCCTGGTTTGTTAAGGTAAGCACAGATATGTTGAACTTCAAGCCAGCATAGCCAATGAAGGATTGTTTGATGTGCTTGGGGCACTCAGCTCGAGCTGCGTCGTTAGCGGTTTCTTTTCCCAAAGGCTGACAGATTTGTGTCCGGCTCCAGCTCCTGGCTTTCATCCTGCTGCCATAAACAAAAGGTGTGCATTTCTCCAGGCGTGGAGCTTACCCAGACTCCTTCCCTTGTTTGATGCTATCGTGCTCTGGATAAGAATAGAATTGTAATGTGCACCTGAAGGCTGGAGAAGAAGGAGCACAAGGAGGCAACCCACGGCTGATTCCTAATAGGGGTGGGTGGGAAGGAAGTGTCAAATGCTGCTCAGAATAGATGAATATTATAAAGGGGTCTGGAAAGATCAGAAGTAAGAGAGATTCAGATCTTTTTCCCCTTCTTTTCTCTCCAGGAAATTTTTTCCAGGGCTTCTCAATAAGAGTGGGGATGGAGGGTGAACAGAGCAAAACTGGTGGGAGAGACGTCGCTGCTGTAATGAACAGAACTGAGCCTTCAATGCCAGAGTCTGTTCTTTTTAAAAAAGAAAAGGCAGGGGGTGGAGGGAGGTTTAGGCTTTTCTCTAGCAAAGTTTTCTTCCCAACAGTCAAAAATAATAGAAAGTAGACACAGAAGAGATCTGTTAATTGATCTTGTCCATATCTTGCCCAACACAGGGTTATTCCCTGCAGCATATTTACTAGTGCTGAGTTCAGCTTTGTTTTTAAAACCTCCAGTGACAATCTCCCGAGGGAAGTGGTGAAAGCCTGACTCTACAGCCTACTACATCTCCTTGTCGATCTGCTTTGCAGAGGGAGACTCTCACAAACCAGGAAATATTTTCTGACATTCAGCCTACACCCCTCACTTTTCTTTTTCATTTCTGTCTTATTAATTCTATTTATACTCTTCTGTATCATGCAAAGTAATGTCTTTCCAGGAGCACATCACAAGTTCTAATACCAAAAGGTTGTGTTGTCATGAAAGAAGAGCTTTGCTTTATGTTGAGTCTTTCTCAACTAAAGAAAATGCATAATTTTATTCCCTGATCCATTGCTGGGTCATAGGTGGTTGTTAAACAACTGCAGGTAGAAGTTTAGATAAGCCTCTAAACTCAAGATATTCTTCATGATAAGATCCAATAAATCAATAGGATGAATCCTTAGAATTTTGAAAAAATTTAATTCCTAATCTCTATTTTCTTTTTCTTGCTTCACTTTATCAACAGAAGTCTTTCTGCAAAACATGTCCTTTTTCATTGCCTTTCCCCTGCGCCTAATCTTAGTACTAGATCGTGATTTGGTCAAGGTCCTATTTAAATAGTTTTGGAGTTGCCAACATGGTGTGTTCTGATATTCAGATCTCATAATCCAATTTTGAAATTAAAGAGCTCGGGGCAAAAACACTCGCACAACTGCAATGCATGTTTTTGAGCACTGAGCCAGTGTTTTCTTAAGAAGAATATTCCAAATCTCCTCTTTCTCTTCCCAATTAATATAACAAATATCATGCACAAAATCTCCCTTTTTAGCTCGTGTCCCGTGTGAGCACAAGAGACAGCGGAAATGTAAGCTGGGCTGTGATTTCAGGGAAGGTGTCTGAATTCCAGCTGAATGCAGAAAATATGCAGAAGAGCAACTGATTTATAGTGCTGTCATTTGCTGTCTTAGCAGAACGATGTTCTCTGTATTCCCAACAATAAAAGCAACAGCAAGGAAAAAATAAGTCAGTATGTTCCCCCCCCCACACACCAAGGCTTTTTCTCCCCTCTGCCCAAGTCATTATTTCAAGTTTCTCGGTATTAAATCGAAAGGTTCATCAACTCACATCTTTACAGCTCTGTCTTTCTGTATACAGGACCCTGTCTGCCTGTTTCCTCTATTGCACTATTTTGTTTGTACTACTGTAATCATTTTGCTGGCCCAGATCTGTGTGGGTGTGCTGGCAGCTTTACAACAAAGTTACATGGGAACTGAGTTAAGGTTGAATATTTATTAGAAGAAGCCATCTGGCGTCAGGCTGTCTGTACAGGGGGGCTTATTTCTTTAGTAGTCTCTCCTTTTTCTTTCTAGCTCTTCCTCCCTCTCTCTCCGTTTCTCATTTACGTGCCGCATATATGTGAAAAGTGGAACACACATCTTGACATATTGATTTGATTCTTGATATTTATAGCAATTAACCCCGCTCATGTGATTATCCCTGTCGCCTCACCCCATACCTCTCTCTCCCCCCCCTCTATTCCCGTGGTGGGGGATGCTCAGGGTCTGTTCCCATGGTGCAGCCCCCTGGATGCTGCAGGGCTCCCACCACAGCCCCTTCCCGCTCCTGCTGCTTCCCATAGGCTCCGGGTAGCTACAGCTTTGCTTAAACATCTCTCTCCTGCTCCTTCCACACTTTCCCTCCTCCAGCTCGTGAGCTCATAAAAGAGTGCAGCGCTCCAAAAACTCCCGACTCACCATATTAAACAAACTAGCCAGCAGAAGGGTGTCCGTGCTATTTCACCATTTGTATGACATCGCCAGGCTTCAAAGTGCAGCACTAAATTGCCAAAAGATGTTTACTTTACTTGCTTAAGAGCTCCTCGTAATTCAATTGTTCTCTCTCCCGCAGTAGAAACACACATACATCCTGAGCCGTGCTCTTGTGAGCTCCCACTAGTTATTTACCCACGGGCTTTCCTCCGTTGTTTTTTACACAGTGCTTGACTTTTTTTTTAATATTTTTTTTTTTTTTTTCAGGGGTTTCTGTCTCAAGGTAATTTGTTTTTTCTGGGGTGCTCAACCGCAAGGACCTTGAAACATGCAGCTGTCTGGCTGCCTTTTTTTTCTCCCTAAGTGACAGACAGTATTTTTTTTTCAAAATAATAAATTTTTTTTTTTTTTTTTTTTTTTTTTGTTTTTAAACATGCACAGAGTTGGACATCCAAAATTGTTGGTCACCTTGGAAAACCTTGACCTATTTTTCCTAGCAGGACAGTGAAGCTGATGCAGTCAAGCTGGCAGCCCTTTCCCACCATTCCTGACTTTTGTAAGTTAATATTCCGACCTCACAGCCTTGCATAACCTCCTTGTTCGTCGGTGTGGTGGTTTTGGTGGCGATGCCAGGTGGGAGAAGAGGAGCACTGGGCAGCAGAGATTCTTTCCGCTGACAGAAACAGTGAGTCACTACTGTCCTGTGACTATTCCCTGGCCTTTTTTTGCCAAAAGCTGCCTGCAGGGATGAAAGGAAAGTCCTTTCTCCATGACCTACGCCAGGGGTTAGCAGCCTCCCAAGCTCCGGCAAAGCACAACACGTGGGCTGGTTTTGAGCAGTGTAAAGCAAGGAATGAGGGCTGGGAGCCATGGTGGCGTAAACTGGGAGATCTGGTGGTTCCCAGGTTCAGCCTCCCACTGCTTTTCCGCTGGTTGGATGATTGGCAGCCTGTTGTCTCCTTCCCCAGGTAGTGTCTCTGGGCTTGTCATGTCTTTTTGTATGTTTAATCTGGGAAAGAAAGAAATAAGGATTTTTCCGTGTGGTGTGCTAGGATGGACGAGCAACAACCCTGCTTGTGGGAAAGGGGTGTGGAGCCAGGAATGGGAGCAATGCAAGGAGGGGAAGGTTGTGAGGGATGGGTGATAAGGAGGCTGGAGAGAGGAGCTCCTGAGCTCACCTTCTTTCCTCTCCTGAGTTTAAATGGAGGAGACTGCTGATCTTCACTAGCCCATGGTTATTCTTTCACCTGTAATATGAAACGGGGCCAAAACAAGTACTCTGGTGAGCACCAGTGGTCTTAGTTCCTGATTCTCCAGCAAAATGGGAGAGGGTAAATCATGTAGGCTTTGTTTGCCATGTCTTATGCACAATGGCATGAGTCAGCCCTGGATCTGAAGCCCACCAAAGTTCCGTTGCCCAGCAGACTGGAAGGGTTGTGTTTAAATCAGTAGGCAGGAGACATTGACTTTGCTACTGGTGTTAATTCCATTGGTCCTTTGGCAAAACACTGAAGTCATCGTGTGTCATTTGTAAAAGCATAATAATGATTGTCTTCTACAAGTATTGCACAGTAAAGGCTGCTCTTGGTAGTTCTCTGAGGTGCTTAGAAGAAAAGTTGTGTCAAGCAGTGTAGCTCAGTTTCTTTGTCACACCTACGAGTTTGGCAGTGATGCTTTCTCACTGATATAAACCCTGTTTTATGTACCAAAAAACAGGCTGAACTGCTCATTACTGGTGTGGACAAAATATATAAAAAGGGTTGAGTTCAGGTTTGCTTTAAAGCTTGTTGCACTTATCAGCTTTCCATGCTCTCTGGACAGGCAGCCTGAGTATTAATCTCTGGTGAAATATGTCAGTGCTTGCCCTGGGTTGGTGCTACACAGACCAGACCAGATAATGCCTGAGCAAGGACAGCAATGGGGCAGCAGCTTCTGGTGGGGATGAGAAAGCAGCTGTGAGACAGGGTGAGTGTTCAGGATGGAGCTGGACATGGGAGAACCTCAGTGCCAGATTGAGTACTTTAAGCAGTGAGTACTGTCACCAATTAAAATAACCAGAAAAAGCCAGACATTCCTCACTGGAATAACTCATAACAGATCCCCAGCACTGCGTTACCTTTCAGCAGAGCTCTGTGAGGGAGCTGTGGCCTCTCCAATGTGTAGATCTGATCAGGAAAAGAGGCAGAGAAAAGCTTTTTCCCATCCCAGACCAGACTATCTCATTAGTGTCACTCTGATTGCCCTTTTGAGGCTCTTTCCCCATTTCTAAAACCAGCACAGCTTTTCAGCAACCCCTTTTCTAGTGTCCCCTCCTTCCTAGGACTGGCACTCCCAGAGAATAACCCTTTTGGCTGATTTGTGAATAACTCACAAAGCTGGTGCCTGGCAGCATCACCTGTCAACTTTCCTGTCCTATAAAACCACCAAATTTGGCCTGGTGTTCTCCAGGTGTGGATTGGGAACTCTCCCAGAATAGAGGCAAGGGTAGATTGAGATGCAAAGGAAGAAAGCAGGACCACTGAGGTCCTCTGCATGTGTCCTTGGAGAACCTCCTTAGCCCTTTGTTTAAAAAAAATTGCACCCAGAAATCCCCAGAGCAGCTACTCTAACATGTAAATACAAAGTAGAGGAGTGTGTGTCTTAATGTCTGCCTTCAAGCAGAGAAGCAGCTTCTTTTCCAGTACCAGAAATGAGTAAATAGTTTAGATTTGTCTGTTCTCACCTTTACAGGTAGACATCAAAAAGTTTTCATTCAGATTTTTTTCTGTTTGATCAAATTCACCAGTAGCTAAACTTATTACTTTTGGTTTCAAACACATGAGCATAAAGGTGCTGGCATGCATTTGAATGAAAAATACAAGTTGAATAATAATAATAATAATAATAATAACAGCAAAGTAAAATACAGACTTCAAAACGTGAATCCAAGCACTGTGATTTGTCTTGGAAGAGCTGAGGATCTGAGCTGCAGTAGGACCACGTGGCCCCTGTGGTGGAGCAAACCCTCCCAGCCCAACGGATATTCAGAGAGAGAGCCAAGTGACACAGTTAAATAACAACTGTGCTAAAATCCTCGTTGCTTTAGTATTTTGTAAAAAAGGATGAGGTTGTGACAAGAATGCGTGTGTTTTGAATTTTTGAGTATGAAGCGTTTTGACACCAAACCTGGCCTATGCAGTATCCATATTCTCTTCTAATGACTACTTTTTACAGCAGTGAAACATCCTGGGGATTCTAAAATTTATTTTTTCAGATGTTAATGTGGCCAAACAAGCCTGCTACAGATAAGACCCTTTTTTAAGAGCGATTTTTGCTGCATCCCCGTCCCTCAGAGTACCCTGGCTGCTCCCATGGGGCTGCACCAACTCCAGATACTCCACTTATGAAACAGAACATGGTTTAAAACCCAAACTCTTCTCTCTACCGCTCATTTAGTCCAACAGAATGTGTTTTATTGTTGTTTCTTGACTTTTTCTTTGCAGACACAATTCCTCTAGGCTATTGTTATTTCAACAAAAGAGGGGGAGGATAGGCTCAGCGAGGCACTCTGTGGCTTTCTGGTGAGGAATTAAGAAATATTCTAACAGTTTAATAATGATAATCTCCAAATAGTTCGTAACGGCATTAAGGGTAATTAATGACATTTGAACAGTAAGAGTACTTAATCCCTAGGGAAATGTGATAGCCACAATTTTATTTACATCTGAAGTAGTTTCAAAGGTAAAGGGAAAAGAGTAATCTGTTTTTAAAATGGTTTCATACTTGCACTCTTTCAGATTTTATCTTAATTCATTACAAGCAAATAAAAATAATAGTTTTTTCACTAATAATAAAAACTGCATTCCATGTTAGATCCAGCATTAGGTTAAAAATAAAGAGGAACTCTTATGTTTCCTGTGGGATTAAGATTTTCTGAAAATTATAAATCACCAGTGATACTGTGGTTTACAAAGAAGGATAACTTCTTCTAAGAGACCCACATATTTACATTTTAAAAACATTTTTCATAGCCTTTAGAACCGTTAAAAGAACTTAAATAATTTTGAGGATAAATGCTGCATGCTGTAGCTTTTATGTTTTAGCAGCACTTCTTATTTTCTCTCCACACAGCTGACCTCCCTAAACCTTTGAAAAATGCTGTGACATCCTTTTACGTTCTCACAATTTTACAATGAGGGGAAAAATAACTCCTGTGATAGTTTTTGAGATAATACTCGAAGCAGCCTGATTCAGATGTTTAGCTTTCGAAAGTCAACAGAAGGAAAAGGGTTTCGTTGACCTTGGGTTTTGAGAATAAATAGGATAACACCTGATTTGAGACAGGAAGCTTTAGCTGGGGTAAATATACAGAGCAAAGCAGGGGGTGTCAATCCAGTTTAGCATTTGAATGCAGCCTCTGCTCTTTTGGTTATGCTCTTGAGCCTGTTTCTACTTTTGGCTCTTACATTCCACAGAACTTCTGTAAAATCAGCAGGGACAGTGCTAATAAATTTATAATGTTGTTTTGTATTTCTGAACATAGTACCTCAGTAATTAAGTGAAATATTTATGATGAATATAAAACAATGCAAATTCATTTGTTTGCCTGAAAGCCAGCTTGTTATTTATTTAGATTTATCTTTGAATGATTCTTAAATTGAATCACAGTATGAATGAGGGTGATATTTAAAGCAGAGAAAATCTGCTATAGTGTATTGATGCATTACACTGTATTAACTAGTGTAAAAGCTATGCAGAGGATGATTAAAAAAACCCTCAGAAAACAAAAAAAACTTTGATGTGAGAATAGTTCCTTTTTTGTCTTTTTTTTTTTAGTAGGAATTCCACAAGCTAAATCAATTCCCCACTGCTGAAATCTTTAACAAATCTTCTGTTTCATTATAGCAAGCTGTACATATGCAGACTGGATCCTGGATTATAATACAGGTAGGAGTAGATTCAGCATAATGTGATTTAATTTTCACCTCAACTGGCTGTGTCTTCCTTCATGGGCTACTACTTCCAGTAGTTTTTGTCATTTACTATTTTCAGTCCTCTAACTAATTCTAATCCAATGAATGTAGTGACCTATGAAAGGAAATGTCTGTGCAAAGTGTCCCTGTGCTGATGATTATGAACTAAATTGTTTACTTCAGTTGGAGTTTTTTTTTCCTTCCCTAAGTGAAAAATATCTTCCAAAAATAACTTCCTTTGCAAACATAATTCTGTGGCTCTCCTCAGCTTTCTGCTTGACAGTCATCATATTCATATCGTGACAAAGGAAGTTTATCTTAAGGTAAAAAATAGAGGAAAATATATGTATTTAGCTTGAAGAGGATATTTTATTTTGAAGCCATTATGTGAGAAAGTGTTGTACATCCACTAATAGGAGCAGCTATAGATTTTTGTGATATTTTATCTGATTTTGGATGGACTGCTAGTGTGTTGAAAAATTATAGAGGCTCACAGGTGGGAAGACTTCACTGAGAAGCACTTTAGCAGTGTGTGATATGAACATATCTTCTGCTTCTCGCTTGATCTTGGTTTTGGCAAAACAACCCTGAACAATCAAAGGTGACCAACTCTTACATGAGTGTGACCAAGCACACTTTCCATAAGGTTCTGTCTTCCTCTCAAATCTACAGCCAATACCTGGGTGTTTGGGGAACATATGGCCATTACTTGGGAGCTTTATCCCTCAGTTTTATCATCATTTTACGGGTATTTTATGAGCATATAAATAGATTTTAAAATAGCTTTGCCTCATTGCACGACGGCATCTAGGTTGTGATGTTCAGACCGCGAGCAGGGCTCCTGGACAAAAGCAGAGAATGAAGTTTCTACCTTATGGTGTTTTATGTTGCCACCAAATGTGCTGCCACCAGAGCACATGGACTGTGATACATGAGCAGGTGGGGACACAGGAACGAGCCGTGTGTGTCAGCGCTGCTCCGTGACATGTTCAGCCCAAGGTGAAGGTAGGCACCTGCACGGATTTCTGTTTTTTGTTGGCTTCCCAATATCTTAAGAGGGAGATAAAAGGAAGGCTAGAGAAAATGTGGGCCCTCTCCATAAGGAAATGGGAAACCTGGTTACCTAGGATATGGAGAATTCTGAGCTACTCCAGCACTTTTTTTTGCCTGAGTTTTCACTGGGAAGAGCTCCAGCCACAACACCCAAGGTGCAGAAGGCAAAGGCAGGGACTGGGAGAATGGAGAACCACCCACTGCAGATCAGGGGTGAGATCACCTAAGGAACATGAAGCTGCACAAGCCAAGAAAGTTGAGGAAACACATTTATGTGTGTCCTTAGGAACTGGTGGATGGAGTTGTTGAGCCACTGTCCAAGGAGTTTGAGAAACCACGGCAGTCCATCAAAGATCCTGCTGACTGCAAAGGTGAAACAGAGCCTCCATTTAAGAAAAAGCGGGAAAAGGAAGGTGCTCACCTGTGCCCAGAAAGATGATGGAGGAGATCCTCCTGGAAACTATGCTAAGGCACATGGAAAATAAGGAGGTGATTTGTGACTAACATGGATTCGCTACATGCAAACAGTGCCTGATGTGATAGGGTTAGAGTGTTGTGGGTAAGGAAAGAGCGACTCACATCATCTACCTGGACTTGTGCAAAGGATTTAACGTTGTCCTGAAGGACATCCTCGTCTCTGAACTGGAGAGATTTAAAGGACTGCATTTTCAATAAATTACCCATGCCTGCTGCTCACTTTTCTGGGCTCTTAAAAATTATCTGAAACATGCTGAAAACATAGAGGAGTGCTCAGTAAATTTAGTTGGCTTAAAATGTGCTACTGTGTGTTACTACGAGAATGCTGTTCGGAGTCTCTTGCTGCCACACGCGTCTTTTGGAAAACAATTTCCCTTTTGGAAATGCAAATCAGGCACTATGGTTTGATGCCATAGTAGGACTGGGAAGTTTGAGTCCTTTGATACAGAAATATCAGTCACAGAAAACGTAATTGAGTGCTGTGCTGTAACACTTATTACTGCAGAAATTTCATTTGTAGTTCTGCCTTGGAAAACTAAAATCCAGACATGATGGGTGGTCCTTGTGCCTTTTCCTGTTCCTACGCTAAAAGGTCTTGCTAAAATTTCCTTCTTTACAGGCATTCCCAAGGAAAAAGATGAAGTTGTCAGCTTCAGTAAGTACAGCAATGCTCCTCCTCTTCAAACCTCAGTGGCATGAAATTTTCAGCTTTTTTTCATTTTTAAGATATAAAAAATTATTTCTCCTGGTGGATTGCCCATATGGAGAGATTTAAAGAAATAGATGAGACATATTTGTAGCAAAGAACAAGTGAACATTCCCACTCTCTCAATTACTTTTGATTAAAAAAAAAAAAAAAGGCATTTTTGAGCAAATCTCATAATTTTAGGGCTGTGTCAAGGCTTCAGAGCCCTGAGCTGGCAATGGCGCAGAGGTGGGGGAGGTGTGTGCTGTGGAATGGAATGGGAGGTGAAGTCCTGTGATCGCTTCCATCCAGCTCCAGAACGGAGGCTAAAAAAACCCTCTTTGAAGGAATATTTTGGTTAATGTTATATTTCCCAATATTCCCAGATCACATGTGCAGTAGAGTCACAAGATTGTTCAAAAATCTAAAAATAGAGCTCAAAATACTCAAGATAGGGCTTCAGTGGTATAAATAACATTTAAATCAGGGAGCAGAAATAGCTTGTGCTCGGTTCCTCGTCTCTGTGCTGAGCCAGTGGTGGCAGGGCAGTGGTGGCAGTGGGGCTCCAGCCCACGTGGTCACTCCTCGAGCTGTGCTGCTCCTCTGGGCTCCCCCATCTCGCTCCAGATCCCAAGCTCACCATGACACCCCTGGCCATGGTTGTGCTTCATAGAATCATAGCGTGGTTTGGGTTGGGAGGGACCTTAAAGGTTATCTCGTTACAACTCCCTGCCATGGACAGAGACACCTTCCACTATCCCAGGGTGCTCCAAGTCCCTTCCAACCTGGCCTTGGACACTCCCAGGGATCCAGGGGCAGCTACAGCTTCTCTGGGCACCCTGTGCCAGGGCCTCATCACCCTCACAGTAAAGATTTTTTCCTAACACCCAGTCTAAACCCATTCTCCTTCAGTTTGGAGCCATTCCCCCTCGTCCTGTCGCTCCAGGCTCTTGCAAACAGTCCCTCTCCATCTTTTTTGCAGGTTCCCTTCAGGTTCTGGAAGGCTGCAATTAGGTCACCCTGAAACTTCTGTTCTCCAGGATGAACATTCCCAATTCTCTCAGCCTTTCCTCATGGCAGAGGTGCTCCATCCCTCTAATTCTCTCCGTGGCCTCCTCTACGCTCACTCCAACACCTCCATGTCCTTGCTGTGCTGGGGACACCAGAGCTGAAGACAGCACTGCCTGGACTCACCAGGGTGGAGCAGAGGGGCAGGATGACCTCCCTAACTGTTTGGTGAGTATAAATAGTAATATTTTACTAAGCAGACATATTAAGTTTTTGGCCTTGGCTTGCTGGTGTCATTTTAGAAAAGTAGTTGGAAGAGGCCCATGAGAAGTTAAAAGTGCATTTATTCTGAGAGAAAAAAAAAAAAAAAGGAAAATTAACAATATTTTTTTTATAGTAATGACTTAAAACGTCAGATGGGCTTTGCTATTGAGCCCTCAGTATATTTTTAGTAAGGGGACTATCGTGATGGGCTCTACCCCCACAAGAAACCCACCCTGAACCCACATTTATGTTGTTAATAGCATAACTGCCTCAGTCCTAATATGTGACTCTCTCTGCTGTGGTTGATAGTGCTGGGGAAATAACTGGCTAAGTGATTCTTGGATTTTAAACCACAAAAGGCTGATCATGAGTCCAGTATTCACTTTTCAACTCTGGGAGGAAGAGGATTTTGACCTCAGAAAAGGCCCAGTGCCTGTACTCATTAACATGGTAATGGATATCTTTTTCTTTAAGGGAAGGCCTATAGGAATAGGCTATAAGACATAAAGAAAATAAAAGTCGTAGACTGTGGGCTAGTAGTGAAGTCATGGCAATAATGAAAAATGACAAAGGAGTAAAAATGAGAACTCAGAACCCAAATTTTATCCAGAAACTGAACTGCAGATATTTTCGCTGCACTTATTGGCTTTCTGAAAGCCACTTGTGCTAACAGAGTTTTATCTCCATACATTTGAGTGAAGATCAGATACTATGCCAGTAGCAAAAATTGACTTTAATTACAAGATGAAAATAATTTTTAGTGGAAATTGAAGTCGTTTAGGTCTCAATCCTGCAAAGAGTTTTATGCTTGTGTTTAATTAGTGTTAATGTCTCTAAGTAGTCCCATGATGAATCCTATTGATGAAAATGGTGCTGCTCATCTTGGGTACAGCTAAACATATAAATATGTCTTTGCAGAGTTAAGGCTTGGTTTGCAATTGCACGGATTGATTTTCACTCGAGCTCTTAAAAGTTTGAATTATGGGTTAAAAATACATTTTGGTTTTACTCTTTTATTGCCCTGGTCACTCTAGGTAAAGGCTGGACACAGTAACCTGTTGATTTAAGTATTAAGCACACACAGTCCTCGTTCTTGTCCCTAAGACAAGATTTAAAATCTTTATAATTCCACTGGTCTGATTTCCACCCTCTGCTAGCCTGTCATTTCCACTAACGAAAGTATTTCCATTATCCCTCAGAGAAAAGCAAAGGCAGAGCAAATTATTCAGAGTAGCCACCTGCTTCTGTAGTTTAGATCATGTAATCAAAGAACAAGAGCACTACAGTGATGGAACATTCAGTTCAGATAGCAAATAATTTATCAAATATTGAGAGGAACAGTGTCCTCTGTGTTTTGAGAAAGAGTGATCCCTGCTTTATCAGTTGGTTACCACAAAAAGGTCAAATATTCTGAATTTTTGATCACACTGCATTTGTTGTAACACAATCTTTCTTCCAAATTAAAAAACAAATGAGGCCAGAAGATGTTTGTCCCATTAGCAATGTGTAAGTGAAAGTCTGAAAATAATTAGATATCTAGGATACAGTAAACTGATAAACATTTTAAATTATTAAAGATATTAATAAGGAACACTGAGGAGTTATTTTTCCAAATAAGAAATGATTTTCTGATGAAAGGGAGAAAAATGATTCTGTGTTAGTGAAAAATTTGTATGTGCTGAGGCTGAAAAGCCCATGAAATTAATGAAATTTCCAAGTGATAAAATTTTATTGTCTTGGAAGAACATAAATATATTTTTAAGAGACATAGGTGCACACCTATTCTCATCATCCCTCTCAACATTTTGAATTTCTATTAATATTTTTCTTAAAATTCAGACCACCAAAGTGACTCCTTTCACTAGGAATGCTGAGATTTGCACACACAAGGTTGAGAAGCTTTGGATGGGGATGTGTGTCCATGAGTATTTCATCATGAGTTATGCCAGACTGAAAGTAGAGTTTTTCCCCTGCCTGGTATTCTATCTGCCTTTGCTCAGTTATGAACATAAGGAGAGATATTAACTTGCTTACATTAAAAAAACAAGCATTACATTCTTGTTTTGCTACATGATGAAGACTGGAAAAAGCTTTATTTTATTTATTTTCCTCTCAGCAGCTTCCCAGTGCTATTTTACCATCAACCACTAAAACTGATTATTTTTAACTACTTGCTTCTCTCTTTTTTTCCCCCAATAGCAACACACCAACCAAATCTACAGGAGTTCTTCAGAATAAACCCTTTCAAATATGAACACCATTGTTTCACCGAGACGTTCCTGATAGACCTGCCCCAAATCTCCTCTATGGTCAGGAAAACGATTTTCCTTAAAAACTGCAGTCCTACCACTGCACTTGTTGCCAAAATCTGAAGGCTTCTTTGCTCTTTCATGGGATTTTACTGACCCAATGCAGTGTGGGATGGTGCTGGAGAAGAAATGTGGATGTGCTGCCGAAACTATTGCAGCTCAAAGAAAGAGAAGCAGGCAAGAAATGGATGCTGTCTTCAACCATGGAAAGCAAAACATTACTGGAATTAAATGCACATCTGCCAATGATGGTGGAGGTAATGTAAAATTATATGTACTGACAGGAGATTTCATGTCCTGTCTCCCTTGGCTGACAGGTGAAGTCACAGAGCCAAAAGTCATATTATCAGCTTTGGTTAGGATATTTTGATGAACCTGGTGAAAAAAAAGAGGTGAAACTCACTTCAGTGCTGAAGACAAATAATCTTTCTTACCATCTCTGGTTGCTGGTTGGTTGGAAAGGAAATTTCTTTTTAGGTGACTTCATCTGAAGTGTGACCTCATCTAATTTCAAAATTTCCTTTGTAGTTAGAACAATGTGATATACTGTAAGCATGAAGCATGTTCAACCTGCACTTCACTCTCTATTGGTTTATTTTAAAATACTGAGATATGTTGAAGTGATCTGTGCTTTTCTTCTAAGCCTCCAACCAAGACTTGAAATCAAATTCAAGGCTTCAAACCAAACTTTTAAACTTGGTTCTTACATTTCAGCTATTGACCAGTATTCCATAAGCAGTATAGAATAAGTTGCCTGAAAATTGTTTGCCTTATTTGTCAGTTTTATGTGATTTCTACAACCATAAAAAAAATCCCAGAATATATTTCTAAATTTTTTTTTAGTTTTTATTTCTCAAAGTGGTAAAAACAGTGTCTTTTCATCTAACTTAGAGGGTCATTGAAGAGATAAATATCTTGAATCTTGCTGGATATTAAGATCCTTCTGTGTGCTATTAACCAGTGTGTCTTAAGAGAGAATTTCTGTGAAGGCCTTTGAAAAGGCTTTATCTCACTTGACCACTGTTCTCCTATCACATCCTACACATCCTGTCCTAACTTTACTGGCCACAATGTCTTGAAACGTCTTTAAGTTGCTGCCTGACCGTGTTTATTGGCTTGTATTTTTGTGCTAGGAGACTTTCCACCAAGGGCTGAGCTTGATGCTTAGAAAGGGAAAGTAGAGAATTTGGAGATCCCCTGGTGAGATGATTTCCTTGTGAGCAGAATGAAAATCAGGAATGATTCTGCAAGAAATTTTGGCTGATTTAAGGCAAAACTTGGCAAGATGAGAAGTGACCTCCTCTGGGCTACGGAGAGAGGAACAGAAGGGCAATGAGATTCTTTGAGCAGGAGGGATAAAATGTGAAATAACAGGGTCAGAACCATTAAATCTCACAAGGCTTTGCGTTTAACTGAGCATATCAAAGGCTGTGTCTTCTCCAGCACAACGTGTGCCCCTTCCTTCCCTCACCTGGTGTTTAGTCTTTCCCTGTGATGGTGAATGCCCTGCTCCAGCCTGTCACACACAACATGGCACTGAACCAGTGGCTGCTCCTCGCCCTGTGACTCCCAGCTCCTCCTGGCTTTAGCACAGCCAGTTCCCTCTGATCTCGATGCCTTCAGCTGTTGTCCTCCACGTAGGGGACCCTCGTGTTTGGCAGCCACTGCTGGATCAGACCCATGGAACTGCTACCATGGCTCATCTCCTCCAGCTTAGCTCCAGGTTATCGGTCTGAGGAGGGGGTCGAAGGTCTTTGATCCCCATGGAGGAGCAGTGCACGTGACACATGCATTGGCAGCTGGAAGGCAGAGCCACCAGGAGAGGTTCCATCAGGAAAGGAGCTGAGCAGTAGAGAAGGAAATTGTTGCACTGCTTGTTCTGAGAGAAAAACACTCTCCAAAAGACAAAATAAAAAAAGTTCTGCAGTTGATTTATATTTCTATTATGGGCTTATCCTGTTAGCTTGTTCTTAGAGAAGAGCTGTTCCCTGAGGTACAATTTATCCTTTTTGGAAACTCTCCTCCCCCAAGAAACTTGCAACAGTGGAAAGAACAAAAGTTGGGATGGTGTTTGAAGGGGGAATCTAAGAAAAGTGATTGAGCAGCTGGATTTAAGGCTGCATGCAAAAGAAAACTCTTCTGGGTGCAGGCACTCAGTGTGTATAATTGAGAAGCACTTGTCTCTCAAAGTGAGGGACTTTATGAGAGTTGTAGTGGTCATTTTAGCTGTTTCTCCAATAATAGCTTTTTCCCCAAATGCTGTTAAGGTGATGTTTTGAGAGCTACAAAAAGAAAATTGGGAGTTATTCTCAACTAGTCGGGATTTTCTGATTTTTCCTCCATGGAATTCATGGGGAAGGCAGAGGATGTAAATGTAGCAGGGGACTGGATGGGTGCAAGAGATATGAAAGATAAAGTTGTGTCAAGAGCTTGCAGAATACAGGAGACCTTTGCATTTGTGAAGACACGGCTGCAGAGTCAGGCCTGTGGCTACGTGCACACTCAAGAAATACACACGTGCTGATAGAAAACAGATTTAAAAGGTAATCATGAAATTGCTTTAGAGCTCTGGATGTGTTTGGAAGTTTGTGACTGGTTGTCAGTGATGTCATAACCATATTTATTATAGCTCATAAATGGATGGGTCTGACTGTTTTCCTTATTTTAATGTATAAATTGCAGTTTATAATGGCAATAAAACACTCCAGGCTGTGCATTTCAGGGTGATTATTGCATTTCTCAGGTGGTTAAAGTTACTCTAACTGCCTTTTAGCTCAGATTTCAATAGTATTTGCCCAGTGTTCAGGCCATTTTTACTTGTATTTTTATGTACAAACCTCAAATTAAAGTGTTTCATTGCTTTTTAATTAAAATGTTGAAGTGTAAAGAAGGAATGGTCACAGGCAGATAGAGAGTCACAGTAGTAGGTGTTTTGATGTAAGTGGGGAGTGTGTGAGAGGGAGATGGGGAGAGGAGAGGCTGCAGAGCCTGTCACTGTGTTTGGGTATTTCACAGGTACCCACTACTGGTTCCAGTAAACACAAGACTGAGTGGAAACATTTGTGAGCCAAAGGCACTGGTGTCTGCCTCGTAAAATCTCAAACTGAGAAATGAGGGATTAAATGGCTGTGAACCTTTAATTAAGTGCTCAGCACCAACATGCCCTCCTGCTGGAGACTGAGACGTGCTGATGGTCCCCACACAGGAGCTTGTGATACCTCAGCTCACGGTGTTCCTGATTTTCAAGGTGGGGAAAAGTCCTGCGCTGTCCCTCTGTGAGACATCACCTCAGGCATGGCCGACTCCAAAACCAGTGGCAATGGTGGGTTTTTAGTGGAATGTAGTTATTCTGGAAGAAGGAATTTCCTGGGTATGTGAGTGAATTAATTCACCAGTTTGGGCCGTGTGCGGGGTGAAAGATCTGCTCTTGAAATCCTTTTGGGTGATGTCATGTCTAAGTGTCTGCAAAGCACCAAAGTCCTCGTGTCACGTGTGTTTGTGGAATGGTGACCTCTGTGTGAAGGGAAGGACGGTCCCACAGGGAGACTGGGACAGGTCGTGATGGGGGTGATGGATCCACAGCCATGCCATTCCTCCACACCCCTATGGGCACAACCTTGCTCCTTCTCTTATACTGAGTCCTGGACCAACCCACCAGCGCAAAACTGGCAGTCCTGAGTTGGTCTCAACGATCTCAGAGGTCTTTTCCAGTCCAAATGATTCTGTGATTCTATGGGATGCTCTCTTTCTGGAGGTGAGGCCAGTGAGGCCCCTTCCTACCTTGGTCCTATCAGCTTCTCAGAGAGTGTTGAAGATGTGTGGCGCAGCAAGACACGGCATCCACAAGGCTCCCGCTCCTCTGTAAGGCTCCAAATCTGACAAAAATTATGGTCATGTCTCAGGTTTGCGGTTATATTTCAGTTCTAGAAGTTTCCTTCTTGGGGCGGGGCCATTGCAACCCTTTGGGTGTGTTGGTTTTTGCAGTCTGTGATTGGTGGGGGCTTGGATATCTCAACCCAGAATTACAGAATTGTTTAGGCTGGAAAAGATCTCCCAGACCATCAAGTCCAGCCTGTACCCAATCCCCACCTCATCACCCAGACCAGAGCACTGAGTGTCACGCCCAGGCCTTCCTTGAACACCTCCATGGATGGGGACACCACCATTCCCTGGGCAGCCCAACCCAATGGTGAATGCCACACACATTCCAAGGTCTTTAACTGGGATCATCTCTTCTGGTGCATCTTTACAGGAATGAGTGTCAGAGGGCTCTAGTTTGTATCATGTTGGTATAATTTTAAATAAATTAAAAAATAAAATCATGACTATTTACATGGGTAAGGGCATGAGCATTATAAATCTAAATTAGGGTTTGAGCCTTTCATTAAGGAGAAAAAAAACCATCTACCCAAACAGATCGAAACTCAACTGGTCTTGCTGCCTAGTTTTACACAAAAAAATGTACACAAAATAATTTTTTCCAGACAGTTTTTTACCCCATTGTTTCCCCCATCTTTATTTCTATTTCTCCTGTGCAAAATATCCCTCTTGCATACCTCCCCTCTCTTCCCATGTAAGAATGGAAGAAATGCTTAATGGGAACCAAAGCACATTAGGAATATTAAGGAAAAATTGCAGTATATACACTATGAAATGAAATGCATCTTTTGTGAATAAATCCCCCCAGAAATCTTATATTTCCAGGCATCCACTCACATACCTTCATGTAACAACTTATACATTCGTAAAACATTCATTGAAAGCAGCTCTGCAGTTTTATAGAAAACAACATGCCAGGGATGCAAGAATCTTGCCAGTTCTGTGAAAAATGACACCAATTAAAGCTTAAATTGCTTGTTTTCTCATAAGGTACATATTTTCATAACTTTGAAATCAAATAATTGCTGCTTTTATATTAAATACAATAAAACAAAAAGGATGCTAGTTTAGAGGAACTGCTACAAGCATTTTAATATAATTTTCCCACCATTTAAAGTCACAAAATATGGAAAACAAGTCAAGTATGCAAAGTTCCAAGGAGATAGAGAAACTCCTTCAGATTATTACATCATTTGTCTTTTGTGTCAGGAAATGTGTATGTGATTTCATTGTTTGATTAAATGCCAAAAAAAAAGCCATATTGCACTTATCTAACTGATTACAGATTTTATTCATCTGAAAAAGTATTTGTTCGTACTTTGACATTAGAAGGCAATATTTTTTTTAATGCTCCAAACAAGCATTTTCAAAAAATTATAATCCTAACTTCCCAGGCTTGCTTTTTATTTTGTATTAACAATGCACTGTACTAAAATTTCCCATACTGGAACACAGTCCCTAGTGGTTTTCAAGCCATAAACTGAGTAAACAGTCCCTTTCTTATTGAGTGTCTGTGTGAATGCATGTTGTTTCTGGAATACATCATATTCATTTGCAGAAACCCTGTGTATGGATCTTTAACACTTACACCCCCCC
>VZTJ01003580.1:3102850-3160451 GCA_013397795.1 Orthonyx spaldingii
CCTTCCCCCCCCCCCCCCCCCTTTTTTTTTTTTTCTGAGGTACCTAAAATAATAGCTTTTTAAGACAGTAATATAGCCGTGTAACTTGTGGGGAAAAGCACACTGTGCCTCACAATCTGAATTAAACGTGTGTCATTGGGGGTAAGTTTCATTTAAAATACCTATTTCTGCTAATTATTCCAAATGCTAATGCTGTGCTGCTGTACTATCTCTGAATTATGTTAACATGTTTCTGGCAATGCTGTGCTAAGAATGTAAGAAAATCAACTAGAAATATTTCCATATTGAGTTCCTTGTTTTTTTAGTAAGAGTATGGAAAGGTGGCACTTATTGGTGACATTTTTTGGACTCTCACCATATCAGGGTTGACAAACTAAGCTTTACATAATGAAGAAACCTTAAAAAAACCTCAACAGAAATAATTTGAGGAGAAACATGAAGCTTCATCTGGGGACTTCAAGGTCAGTTACCATTTGCCTGGCCTCCATTAACCCCCACAGGAAATCTTGCAGAATCCTTATTTTATCTTGAGTGGGTGTTCCCAAACTATCAGTCTTTTCCTTGTTTTTTTTTTTTTCCTCCACCGAAATAGAGACACAGTTTCCTTTAAAAGACATGAATTTCATCTGGTAGAACACTTTAACAATGTTTACATGCCACGGAGAAATTTGCAGGGAGAATGGTGATATTTTAAATTGCTCTATTAACAAAACTCTGCCTAAATTTGGAAGAAGGAAAAAGATTTGAAAACTTAGTAAGCGATTAATAGTAAGATATTAAAAGACAGCTAAGCGTTCTCAGTCACCAGGGAAAATAAACTGGGATGGTATAATGAGATCCCTACAGTCTTGTGATCAATCCAAAGTAGCAAGAATGTAATACCAATGGGTTAACTAATTATATGTATATATTTAAAAAGTCTCTCAGTAGTCTGAATCATGTCCAATGTGAATGCTGAGGATTACATGATCTATTATTAACCCATTAGTGCTGCGCTTTCGGTGTTCTTTGGCAATGAAAAGCCCCAACAGGAATAAACTCTCTAAAATATGTGTCTTTTTAATAAAGTGGGTAATTTTTTTTTTGGTGGGGAGGAGGGAGAGTGTATCTTATTTATAGTGTCATTTTAAACTCAAGTTACAATGTCTTAGATTTAAGAGCCAGGCCAGCAACGCAGGCAAGGGTGTCTCCTGCAAGGAGACAGAGATTAATGCCATGTGTACTGATGATTCTCCACCACAATTTAGGATTCTGGTGGCGCCATGACGCCCGTTTTTTATGGTGGTTTGCCAAGAGAAAATTACTTAAACCAATTGTGAATGCATTCCTGTTATACTTTTACACAACCACATTTCTGTACGTAAATAGCATAATGAGTATTTTTTAAATGATCTCTCATTCCAGATTCACCTACTTTGCATAAAATGTCAAGCGCAGGAAGGAGGGGAGTTGAGGTTTTGTTTGTGTTTGGTTTTTTTTTTTTTTTTCTTTTTCCTAACTGAGAAAGGTTTTCACATGAGAATATACTTTTTTTCTCCCCCTCCTTCCTTCTCCATGACAACTGACCACAATTGAAGTAGATTCTTCTTTAACATACTGTAATGTGAGAATTTTCTTCAGCTGGAGGGTGTTTTATTCCCTAAATTCAAAGCTGTTCTACTTCACTGCATAAAATGTGAACATGAATGTTAGGATGAGTACCTTTGCCAGGTAAGAACTGGTACAGGGACAGCCTGAAGGCCCTCAAAACCAGAAGTTTTTAAGACCTTATGTATCCAAGGTAGAGAAGAGTTTGCAAGCTGAAATGTTCTAAGCCCAGCATGATATCCAGATATTGAGGAGAGTGTGCATCAAGCAAGTAGAATATTTTAAAATGTTTTTGCTAACTTCACAATTGTTTTTATCAATTTACTTGTTTCAAAATTTTGCAAAGAAAGCATTTATTCTTTTTTGCCCCAGTCTATGAAGAGGGGTTTGTGGAGATGTCAGTTTTGTGGTGTTATTTTTTTGAGCCTGCTGTAGGTCAATAAAACAAGATTTATTAGTGGCTTTTATAAATGCTGGCATTCTAATCATTGCTATATTTTTAGGAGTGAGTCTCCTTGTT
Organism: Orthonyx spaldingii; assembly: GCA_013397795.1. Lineage (NCBI taxonomy): Eukaryota > Metazoa > Chordata > Aves > Passeriformes > Orthonychidae > Orthonyx > Orthonyx spaldingii. The sequence goes on from VZTJ01003580.1 coordinate 3,104,958, forward strand.
GCCTGAACCACTTAATCTGTCTCCAAGAGTTTGATTCTTGGTTGTGTTCCTATTTGAAGGCAATTCTCAAGTGCAAGTGTGTTCATGCTGGGTGAAGGAGCTCTCAGAGCTGCTCTGGCTGTCGGAGGGTTTTGAAAACTCGAAATGAAATGAAGTACCTAGCCTGATATTTAATGGGAGGACGGCTGCGTGTGAGGATGATGGGCTTGGAGGCTGCCTCTGCTTCTGGTTTTGCTGTGCTCTGAAAGATTTGTAATTCTTTTAAAGTCAGTGGCTTCCTACTGTGACTGTGAGAACTATGGTAATCAAGCCTGAAGCATTTGAATGACAATGTTGTCATGTTTAAATATTAATCTGACTGAAGCAGATAGAGATATAATGCTGTAACTGGGAGAGAATAATGCGTGCCTATAAATAAGGTCTTTGTCCAAGGCCAAAACGAGCACTCTCCCTTTGTCTTTAGGCATGGAAAGTTCTTCTTGGTCTGACAGAAGGCTTGGAGGGGTCTGATAAATAATCTTTAGTAAGAGTTGTAGTTTTCATGAAGAAATATGTCAATGTGTGTGTTGAGGAGAGGGTTTTGCTTGCTTTCTTGCAACCATTGCAGCAAGTAACAGGGAGTTCACACAAAACACAGCAAAGCACTTGATCTAATCATACTTCCATTTTTATGGTGCTTATGGTAGAGTGGTGTTTACTAAGCAGACCTCTACAGAAAAAAAAGTGGTGTTCAGTACATTTCTATGTGTTCTTTAACATAATGTTTTGGTTTGGAAATTAGAGCTGGATTTAAAATTATAGCATTTGAAAAATAATTTCCTCTTGATGTGCAATTAAGTTTGGTGTTTACATATAACTTCAGTCTCAGAATAACAGAGATTTTTACAGCTCTGTGTGGTTCCTGCAGTTAATACATCCAGTTGTATCAATATTGGCTGTTACACTGCTGCAAATATGTGGGGTGTACATATGTACTTGGAAGTACACTTTCTCTGAAAATTGTAGAAGTATTTCAGGGAAAGTGAAGAAGAAGGGCTGGGAGATTAAACAGTTTGGTAGTCAGGGCAGAAGAAGAGGTTTTCTGGCAGTTTAGGGACAATTATAGTCACTGGAAATTAAGAGGGTTTAGCAGTGTGGAAGGAGACAGGGAGAGAGGACTTTGGAAAAGAGATGGAAGGGCCAAGTACACAGGACAGAGAGGTCAAGAGGAAGATTGGCAGGACAGCAAAAGAGTTTGCCTCCAGAGAGAAGCAGAAAGGGATGACTTCCTAAAATAGAAAGTCCAAAGAGTATCATCAAAGGATTCAGCTGTGGGAAACCTGTCCAGCTAAAGAGGCAGCAAGTCTCAGATGTTTATTATTTTTTGGAATGCTGCAAGATGTAAAGCAGTCAATTTCAATTAAAATAAAAACATGTTTAGATTCAGACTAACAAATTTGCCTTTCAGATTTTCTTCAGAAAACTTCTGCTGCAGTTAAAAAAGCCCCAAGTTAGAATCCAATGTTATCTCAGGGATTTACCATGTCAGAAACTGCCCAGCTCTTTGAAGCACAGTTAAAAATGGGGATAGGGGAGTGCTTTGCAGAAATATGGAGCCTTGTAATAAGAAAAAGTTATAATCTAAATTATCAAATATGAAATGTAGCCCAGTGTGGCTCTTGTCATTGGGTGACATTTTCAGACTTGTTCATTTTTTAACTGCTCAAGTACCTTTATGATCACCTGTCATATATGTGTCACTGCTTATGTCAGCTGGAAAAGTCAGGGCTTGCTGCTAGAATTTTGCAGCAACAAGTAATATCTGTTACTTTTTTCAAGTGTATGAGATAATACAGTGTACATCAACTGCTGCTGCTGGAGAAACATTGACTTGTGATGCAGCTAGGCTTGATAGCTTAATTATTCATTGCTTTGTTACTTCTTGCTTTTATAAAATTGGTTTCTGTCAGGTTTGAAGTATGTCAGCTCAAGACCCAAACATGGATCATACTTGCAAAGTCAGCTGTACAAAAGTCTTCACTTAATGAACGTGTTTACTTTACTTTTGTGCTTCTATAAATAATGTATAATGTAAATTTCCAAGGTCTAGGGTCCCTTTCCCAGAGGGGAGGTAGTTCTGGTGCAGGAATTGAGAAAGTTAATACATTGCTGCTTCTGCTGAGGGCTCTGGAGCTTTATATGAGATGTTCTCTAGACCTCCTTACTCGAGAAGACTTTCATTTTTGGCTGTCAAGTGTATGGAGAGGGCACATAGAAAAGAAGGTAAAGGTTGGGTGTTTGTGAAAATTATACCCATATCTATCACAAAGCATTTTACTGCAGGCCTCTACCTTGTGCCCTGGTTTGAGAGAAAACTGAAAAAATCTAAGCCTAACGCACAAACGTTTGTTTGACACTTGTCATATTATCAAGGTAGCCCCATAAAAACTTGATGCTATGATTTTTATCAATTTTATATCCAAAATAAAGAGGAAAAAGTTAGCATTTTGCCAAAACACACATCTAAGTCTTCAGCCGTGTAATGAGAGCTGTGACATTTCAACACTGCTATGTAAGAAGGAGAAGAAATTCAAAATGCCCTTGTAAGGAAACATCTGTTTACTAACGATGCCTGGCTGTACCAAAGTCAGCCCTGTGTGCTGGGCTGATTACAACAGGATTTCAGAAGAAGAGAGGCAAAATATTTGGACGAATTTACATGAATTTAACAGAAGCAAATGTTAGTAGTGGAGACTGACGTGTGTCTGGGTTTCTGAGAGCTGGATGAGAACTGTGCTGTAGAACAATAATCCTGGGTCAATAATCCTAGAACAATGATAGCTAGGTTGCTCTCAGTAGAGCCAAAGCCACATTTGCTTAATTTATCTACACTTTCTAGATCACCAATGAAGTTTACACACCATTTCCCTGCCAGTCCAGTACAGGTGTTAAACACAAGCAGTGGTTATTTCTCGTTTGAGGAGCAGGGCTTTCAGGGAGGGCTCTGGGAAAGGAACAACCAAGCCACTCTGTCATGTTCAGCTGACACAGCTGTTTGTTGTACAGCCTCTCCTCCCTGCTTGGACTATTGCCATGGGTGATTTAAGTGTGTTTGGAGTCCTGGTGGGTGCAGGAGCCTTGCTGGGCCGTCTCTACTGGGACCAGTGACGGAAGAGGGCATCAGTCGTACTTTCTGGTTGGCAAACCCATGCAATGCCAAGGGTAAGGAAATTAAAATCTAATGCTCTTCAAATGGGCAGCCTGACGCATAATGGAGCTGGGGCAACGAGCCTGGGTATGTCAGGAACATCATTTTAACCCAACAAGACACATGTAACCAGGCATGACACGCTGGCACGGGGACCGGTGCATCCGAAACAAAGGCAGTTTGCTGAAAATCAGACTCCCCTTGCCCTAAACAAATTTCATTTTGCAAAATTTCACGATTAACAGGCTTTCTAGAATATTTACAACTTTCTGGAGACTGAGACTTTTTTTTGTAAGAAAAAAATTAAATGGAACACACACATTGCCTTTGAAATGTAGCCATAGGAAGGTCATATATTTAGGTGTTACATATTAAAATATTGATTTTTTAGAATATAAAACCCCTGCTTACAATAAATACAATGCCAGTCATAACCTTTATTATAAAAATATTCCAGTGTTCCACAGTAAAGGGTCATTAACATTGCTATACTGTAGAATTTGATTATTACTGGAGGATACTATGTTTTGTTTTTAATCAGGCAGTGATTTATATAGAAACTTATTAAGAAGCAAGATATGGCTCATTTCTGATCTCTGACGTGCTTAAAAGATGTTGCAAATTAAGGGATTGATCCTGTAGATCGCTGAGCTGATAGGAAGAAATGTCAATAAGCAAAGTGCTCGCTCTGCCACTGGCCTGTACCTTGCACATCAGTAGATGTGCAGCATGTACTGGGGGAAACTGAGATAGTAAAGCTGTCCTGATCCCAGCCATTCCAAACTCCCTGTACTTCAGGGGACGCCAAGCATTCAATTCTTTCATTTATTTTCATTCTGGATGAACGGTTGAGAGTCGTTTTTTCTTTGAAGTGGACAAAACTAAGAAGGCATGGGGATGTTCTCACTTGAGGTGTTGGCTTTGCATCCTCTTGTACTCAATGTTTGTGGCCAGACATTGTGAAGGGGCACCTGGGGAATGGGGAGCTTTGGGAAGGGCTGATGGTGAGCAGAGGTGGCCGGGGGCATGGCTGTGAAGCTGAGATACAGCAGGGAGAAGGTGTCCATCACACACAGATTCTTCAGCTCCCTGTAGTAAGGACAGGGGCTCATGAGCCTCTTTAGTGGAGTAAATGCACTTTAATGGGGTTCTTCCAGCTCCAGATATTCTGTGATTCTCGGTGTCGAAAATTCAGCCACTCAGTGACAAGGGGAGTTCACATGAACAGCTTTAGGTGATAACTTATCATGAAATTAATTAATGAGTTTAAATTATTCAGGTTGCACTGCGTCACTTTGCTGGATTAGTTCAGCCAGAAGGTTTGTGCTGGGGTAGTCCTGGGTCCTGTCAGCATCACCAGTGTCCACAGAGCCACTCTCAGTGACAAGAAATAGTGTCCCCTACTAGTGTGACACAGACCACCTGCCTGGAACGTGGATCTGCCTGCAGTGCTGGGACCTCCTGGGATGGATATTGCTGAGCCCCTTGGGGTGGCAATAGCAGAGTCAAGGGTGCTGAAGGGAGAGAAGTCCCACACGGCAATTAAAATAACTGCTGGAAAGGGAGAGTTCTTAACAGAAAAAACCTGCCTTCATGTAAGTCCCTTTATGTGTGGAAATCTGTGAGCGGTGTGATGTCAAACGTTACCAAGAAAATTTCATAGAGGGGAGTAAAATCTTCCTGTGCCAGAACGATCCTGGTACACATGCAGTACTTATTAATGTGGGTGAGTTTGGTTTGAGGGGTTTTTAAAATATGTTTTTTTAGGTAGTGCATGTTTTCCATTATTTTAATCGGGAAAAGCCTGATAAAAGCGAATGTAGGCTTCACGTGTCGGAGAACACAACAGCAGCTTTTTTATTCACAAGTGAAACCTGCTTATATGTCACTTTATATGATTTTCTTTTTAAATTTTATTAGCTGAGTTTTAGTGCTCTTTAAAGTAAAAGTGATAGCAACCAGGTGCATTATGGGGTAGATGACACAACCCTGCCAACACACCTAAGTGAATAATTCCCACATTTCCGGGCTCTGCCGTGTGTGCAGGATCAGGCAGATGTTTTGTGCTGTTGATACACAGAAGGCTCTCAGACAGACACCACCAGTCTGATTTTAAGACCATAAACTGTGTTTCACTCCTTTAAAATGAAATATAGTAATTTTAAAAAATTGTTGTTCACTGATTTTACATTTTTCTTGACATTTTTTTCTCTAATATTTTTCAGTTCTGACGAGAATTAAAAAAATTAAACAGGACATCAAACCCCTCTAATTCACTTGCTTTCTGGCTCAACTATTTGAAGTCTTCCCAAGGCTACTCTGAGGGAATGCCAGTTTGTCTCTTAAACAAACAACAATAGATATATGAATTTTTGAGGATAGAGGCACAAACTGCATCCCATGCAATCACGCTGCCTGTACCTATAGCAGCCTGTTACTGCTTAAAATTTATGTTTTTTTTTTTAAAACACCTCAGCAGATTAAAACAAAGATTTCTTGCAACCTGAGTTTAAACTAAAAAAAAAAAAAAAAGAAAAAAAGAAAAAAAATAAACCCAGAAAAAGCCTTATATTCTTTTTCCTTCAAGCCTTTGATCCTGACTCTCCAGTCGTGGGAACAAGGAGAAGTCATCTCCCGTGAACTGTGAGTAGGAAGCTGCGAGGGAATCAGCAGATGAGCTTGAAGGTTAGGCCTTGTTTATGCTGGGGATTAAGTCATTTGTGGTCAGTGCCCAGCCCAGCTGGGCTGCTGCAGGCTGCGGGCTCCCATCAGATGATATTCCTGCAGGGACAACCAGCGGCGTTTCACTCCAGATCTGCTCCCGATCCTCCTGTCTCCAACACGTCAGATCGGAGCAGTGCGCCTGGGGCGAACGGAAAACTCCAGAGAGTAAAGGGTCCTGGAAGGGATTGATCAAAACCATAATTTTATGGGTGTAGCAATAAACAGCCAAGCCAAGCCTGAGCTACAGAAAAGCTCAGCGGCTGCTACTCTGTGTTTCTCAAGGTCCTGAAGGAAAAAACAATGAGCAGATAGGGAAGTGAAGGGGCAAAAATGCTTAAATTGCTGCAATGCTCTGCCTGTGGGACCATTTCAAATATCTGTCTGCTTTGGGAATATCTTGGGTTGTGCTCTGAAAGTTTAAGGCTTTTTCCAAAGGTGATTTTATTGTCAACTACTATTAGGGTAGATTTATTTTTTTCTAGCAGGCACATGGTTAACATCTTTCTGTGTTTCTAAATATAAACTTTCTTCCTAGTAGTATTATCCAGGTCTCATTCCTCTTCTATTTCTCTTTTTTTCTTTTTTTTTTCCTGTTCTTCTCCCTCTTTCTCCCTCTGTCACTGTGGATTTGATGAGGCTCCAAGTTACAATCGGGTGCTGTAAGGATGGATTGCTGTTGAGATCTGTGCCGAGTTGCACCAACACTCTCTGTAAAGTTTTACTTTCGTGGAGTGCTATATAGTGACTTTTTATGTGTCTAAGAAATGGAAACATTTTGTCTCGTATAAAAAAAAAAAAAAGAAATATTTTTATACTGTGCTCCATTCACAGACCACATCAGAGGTATTCTAAGAATAGAATAGATCAAATATATTTTATGGAAATATAATGAGAAAAGGATGTGTTCCCAAAACTCACTCTGAACAAAGGAATGCAACATAGTCAGGAATACTTTAATGCGCCTAACAATTTTCTCATGTGAAAGGCTGAAGGAACAGTCTTGGTTTGAAGAAATCTTCCAATTCTCCCCAGGCACCCTGCACTTGAAATCAGAACTAGGAAAGCTATATATTACAAAAAAAGAAAATGTATGGAAAAAGTGACTGAGGGCATTAACCATAAAATACGTTTTGAAAAGAAAAATAACATCAATATGAAACATTTTGTCATGTTTCATTTCATTGATCATATATTTATTTTATGTGCTCTGGAGCGCTGAAGCTTAGATGTAACTACATTTCAGGAGCCTCATATTAGACCTGTCATCTTCTTTGTGGTGAAAACTAAATAGCAAGGAAAAAAATTGCAATTATTAGATTTGGGTTGGATTCCATTGGATTCTGCTTAAAAACTTCAAAAAATGGAGCTTGGAAAAAGAGACATTACATTAGCAGCTCTTAAAGGCGCTGTCTGTGTGACAGATAGAGAAGTAGGAGGTACACCTACAATGTAAAATAATGCATCTTTTCCACGGTAATGCAATATGTTCACCTTAAATAGGCTTGTAATTAAACCTGCCACTGTTGATTAGATCAACCATGTAGGAAAGATGCATTTGTATTAGTTCTAATGAAATCTATTTTAAGTAAGTTGAAGTTACGGATTGGTTTTTCCACTCCCCAATACAATAACATGTATTTCAGATGCTGCACGTGCCTACCCAGTAGTAGATCTCTGCTTAAAAGCCTTTTCTGTAGCTGGTCCCTGATCCCCACCTTTCTTCTGCCTCAGGTCTGAACTTCTTTTCTAGGCAGAACCCCTCAATGATTTAAAATTGGGTTGTTACAGGAACATGATGGGTGGGATCAGGCTGGTGTGAGCACTGTCAGAAATTTGTTTCAGCATTGGTAAAGAAAAATATTTTTTATGACTCAGGTTCTTGAGACTTAATGTGTTTTCCAATAAATATAAAGTTGGGTTAGAAGTTCATAGTGGAGAGAAGTGGGGTAGTGAAGGCCTCGAGGAGCTCTGGTGGATTCTGGCACATTCTTGCCACTTTCTCCAGTGGTGGGTGGCATCGCTCACACTCAGCATCTTTGAAGGTTGCTGGTATAAAGCTCAATGAGATCCACTGTGTTTTCAGAACCCTTTGTTGGAGTCTGACACCCTGTTAGAGCTAAAAGTTATGCTCTCCTTGGGTTGCCTGGAGTGAGGATTTTGGCCCTAAGTGGAAACTTTCGGGTACATCAAGCAATGCAATCTGTAAATGCTAATGAAGTTCCACCATGGTGGTAATTTATTCAACGGCATTTTGTGCGATTCAGGTCTCTGAGCTGGCTTTCAGAGGTGTAAGCCCAGGGCGGTGTCAGAAACCTTTCTCTCAGCTTCTCATGCATCCTCTCAAGTGCAGAGCAGGTTGTAGGTGCACAGTGAAAATGAAGGGATTGGAGACGTCGGTCTCCTTTCTGGTGCTGAACCTGTTGGGCTTTTGGGCTTTCTCCTCATCAAGATCCTGGTGGCTTTGTGTGGGCAGGTGCCAAAACCCTTTCTCTGGGGCAGGATGTGTCTGGAGTGCAGAGGTCCATCACTGGGACTGTCCCCAGGATGGGAGGATGGCCAGAAATGCTGATTCACCTCTGGGCACACAGTGGCTCTGCTCCTTTGGACTCCTCCTTTACTACCAGTAGCCAAGTGGGTCAGGAATTGTGGTCGTGGCTCTGCGAATGCCAAATTTTGTTTCTGACACAACCCAAGTGCACTGAAAACCTTCAGGAACCGAGAGTGCTCTGTTTCGCATTGTAACACAAGTGGAAAAAAATAACTTGTGCTGTGTTTTCATATTGATTTTCCTTCTCTTGGTGCAGCATTTTCAATTTAAATGGCAGCAGACTGAGGCACAGAATGGGAAGGAATGTTCTGAGCTCCACAACTGGGAAAAGAGCCTGGTTTTCTGATTTTGTGTCCGTGTTATCCAATTAAATTTTGTCACTGTCCTGTGATTTCATGTCCAGTGCAGTATTGCTTCCACAGAAAAGCTAATTATAGAATAAGATAAGTATGAAAGTGCCCATATTTAATTACTACTATATAGTATATTCAGGAAGAAGATTTTTTTCCCTAAAATTGTTTTAATTAACACGAAGGAAAAGTTTCTGCTGACTTTTATTGTCACAAGATAGAGAGAAAATGATTTCATGCTACCATTGAACTATATTTAACTTCCTTCTATCTACAACAGAAAACTTGAAAATTAGTTTGTTAGATTTTATTGCTCCTTTTTATGTCATAAGAGTTTTCTTCAAGTACCATTAAATAATGATATAATTTTTAGAATATCAGTTATCAGATGGTAAAAGTTTAATTTCTGTTTTTAATTTGCGTGTTTTGTCCTTTTTGTATTTCTTAGCTGAGGGAGAAATCTTCTACCTTCCAGAAACCTGATATTTTGGACCAGATCCCTGTCTGAACAGGTTGTATGCTGCCCTTTTCAAAATCAAGCTATCAGAGGATGCCCTTCAGCAGAAGTGTTAAGAGGACTTGGTGAGCTTAACATGTTTCGCCTGCTTAATTTAATTTGGAAAAATTCAACCAGAAAATGAAGTTATTAACAGGTTGGTACATTCAGAGATAAGATGATGTCACAGGAAAGCAGTCAAGTGGGCAGCTTGTCAAAATATAAAATATGTATCTGTCAGAATCAAATGATAGATAAGCTGTGGCTGGGTGTAGGATGCAGTGAAAATAGTGTTCTAAAAATTGAAGCTGAATCCCACCAGTCTGGAGCACAAACTTTTAGTAACTATTGTGGTGAGCAGAAATACAACAATTCTGGGGACATGAACTGTGCTGCTTAAACACGGTGTGTGCAAGTTCTGGCCAGGAGCCAGAAGCACTTTCATCACCACGAGACCTCCAAGGGACAGGAGAGACCTCGGAAGTGTGGCTGTTCCAACAGAGGGGGACTGAATCCAGCTATGGGGTCTCCAGTGTGAGAGGATGTGGAGGTGCTGGAGCCAGTCCAGAGGAAGCCACGGACATGTCCGAGGGCTGGAGCCCCTCTGGAGCCAGGCTGGGAGAGCTGGGGATGCTCACCTGGAGAGAAGGCTCCAGGGATAGCTCAGAGCCCCTTCCAGGGCCTAAAGGGAAAAGCTAGGAGAGGGATTTGGGACAAAGGATGGAGGGACAGGACAGGGAATGGTTTCCCACTGCCAGAAGACAGGGGTAGATTAGAGATTAGTATGAAATTCTTCCCTGTGAGGGTGGGGAGGCCCTGGCACAGGTTGCCCAGAGAAGTTGTGGCTTCCCCATCCCTGGAAGCGTCCAAGTCAGGTTGGACAGGCCTTGGAGCAGCCTGGGATAGTGAAGATGTCCCTGCCCATGGCAGAAGATGGAAAAAGATGACCCTCAAAGGTCCCTTCCACCCCAAACCATTCAATAGTTCTGTAACAGAAGCTGGGACACCTCATATTAGCTCAGATATGCCAAAATGACCATTGGTAAATCTTTCCCTGGGTAACTTGGAAACTTTTGAGGCCTTAAAACGTGAAAATGATCTGTCTGGCCAACATAATGAGCATTTCTGTGTTAGAGAGGTCAGATCAAAGAGAGGAGTCTCCAGTGTATTCTCCAGGAACATGTACATGTCATGTTCCATCACAGGGCCCTTCCTGCCTTCTGGTTTGTCATCTCGAATAGCTGGCACCAGGAGGTTAAAGTTAATAAACTTGGGAATTTTAAATGGCAATTTGCAGTCTCGTATGAGCAAAACAGAAGAGGCCACTTAGCAAAGAATGCAGTCGAACTCTCAAATATTGTGATGGCCAAATGAAAGAAATACCATTATAATAAAAGTCAGCATTGTGTTATCATTGAATTGGGGAAATGATCCCATTTGTGTGGAACTTCATTCACTGCAAGTTGCAAAACTGAGCTTAAAGGCTGTAAACTCTTGGGGACAGCTCATGAAATGTGTCTGTTTGCTCGGGATCTTCCATGATGCAGAATTTAATTGTGGCTGGGAATTCTCAGGATTAAGACAGTACAAAGAGTAGAAGCCTTAAACAAAATGCTGCTCTTATATTTAAAGGTCAGAAGGGACTGGTCTGACCCCTTGATCTATAGGCCATAGTGCTTTGTTCACTAATATCACCATGATATTTCCAATTTATGCTTCAGCTTAAATATTTCCTAAAAACTCAGCTTGAGATATATTCTTCCTTGGGAAAAAAATAAATTTTAATATGTTGCTCTATGGTAGATTTTTTTTCAGTATAAAAAATATTCCTCACTTAAATTTCTTTAGCCATCTGAGCTTCAGAATTTGATTCTTATTATTTATGCCTGAGTGAATTTAACTTTTATCAAAATCCTTCTCTTTTGTAAATGAAACAGGTGGAGTCTAAATCTGTAAAAACTCTTAAAAATTTTAATTTTCAGATTTTTTTTTTCTCCACTGAGTTAATTCCAATGGTTTTGCCAGGTATTTTATTGTGTTATTTGCAGAACTGCATTTTTTCAGATTTAATTTTGTGGGGTTTTTTTTTTGTTTTCTAATAGTTTCCCCAGTGCTGTATGCACAGGAGACAGCAACATTCTTCTGATGTTTTATCCTCCATTTTATGTACTCAAAGATCACATTCTTCCTTTAGAACATCGAGCTCTTGGCATTTTGTATGCTATACTTATTCTATGTCATTCTAATTTTTTATTCAGCAATAATTGTAATGGTGATATAGAATGATCTATAGTGTTGCTGTACAAATTTAAAATGCCATAGATATGTATCAACTCTTAAAGTGGAACATATCATGCATTTTTTGGTTAAAATCTGAAAATAAATCATATATCTCCCGGCATGAGGAGCTCTGTTTTAGACTTGTGTAAAGACAATGCTCTCGTAATTGAAAGAAAAAAGAAAAAGGAAATTTGGGAGACTGTTAGTCTACATGCGGCATGCTTTTTTTCCCTTGAATTAAAAAAAAAAATCCATTGACACATTTGGACTGAAAAACTCCTTGCTGCACATGTTTTATATATGTGGGTTTATTACACAGATCATGTGTCTTAATTAGGTAATTTATATTGTGTTATCCAAAGAAGACGTTCTTGTTCAATTGGATACACAATGAAAGTTTCAAGAAAACTCATTAATCCTGTGTTTACAGAGATCAGAGCATGGGCATGGAATAACAACAATTACAAATAGATCTCCATATGCTGAGGCAGTTATCTACAAGATTATGTTCCCTGGAGAACTGTGTTTGTAAATACATACATATACACAACATAGGTAGGAATTAATCATATTTTAGCAGGACTTTTTCTTCCTAATTCTCTTCCTGAAACTAAATAGACTAAATTTATCTACTCTGCATCTTTTAAAGCAAAAATTTTAAAGCAAAAATTTAAATCAAACTGATTTTGATGAGGAAAGTTCAGTCATTTTGTTATCTTGGACAATTTGAGCACTGATGTTTCAGAGGGCTAATGGCAACTTGAATTTGAGCTCTCCTGACCTTTTTCCCTCCTTCCCACAAAACCTTGATATTTCCTAAATGAGTGTTTTGTTTCCTTGTACTAATCTGACACTGTTCACTCAGAAACTGAATCTAGTTATCGCTGGTTACGCTAATTGAGATTTCTTGGTTTCTCTCCCCCTTTGTCATTAAGCTGGATTTGAGCTTCACATACCCTTGCAATTACTTTGAAATTCCAAGTCTCCTTGCAAATACTTTGAGAAATCTGAAAGCTAAATGATTCCCAAGTTTAAAATAGGATGTTCCCTAGTTGAAAGGCAAAAAAGCAATATTGTTATATTTGTATTCTGATGAAATTCATTATGTACAATATAATTTGTGTCTCCATAACAATCTACTCTTCTTCAATTAGGGATTAAGCTTGATACTGTATTTTCTCTAGATTTTTTAGTAATTTTTTTTTCATTGAAAATACAGAAGGAGTTTGAAGTGTGTGTTACTGGCAGTAAAATATATGTTTGCAGAGTTTTTCTTCTGTTTATCGTAAATCAGCTACAGAACAGCAATCCATGGCATCAGTCCAGGAAACTGAGATTATGAAGTTAGGCAGTAAAAAGATGAACAAAAAATCATGTTTATAAATCTCGATGAACGTCTTCCTTGCTATGCAGTGAGGACCTGCTCCAGCTCCCTTTGAAGTCAACAAGAAAACTCCCACCAGCTTCCAGTGGGATTTGGCTCAGACCCTGATTTCCCACATTTGTGTCCAGTTTGGGGTGGGATATGGCAAGAGGAAGTGCAAGGCAGAGAACTGCAACTAATGGGATTGGTGCAAGGACCTTGGATGCAATGGGGAATGAAGGTGAAGCAGTGAAGTTATCACACCAATTCCATTATTCATGGGAACAGGAGCACTTGAAACTGGAGTCACACTGGTGGCCAATTTGTTATTGTGCTATGAGCCCTTGCTGCTGTCCACAACTCTGCTCTTCCAAAGACCATCTGAAGTGTAACCTAGGAGCAATCTGTTGTAATTTGCTCTCCTGCTCTCTGTATTTATAAGCCTACAATATTGTAAGTTTTTACTGTGGGTGGACAAGCAACATCCACTCATATCAAAGAAGATACAAGTACAGATAAATATAACTTTATACATTCATTTTTATATAACTTATGCAAATGTATGCGCAAGTTAGTCACAGTCCCCAGGCTGGCAGCAGATCCCATGTGGCCATTGTTGTAGCTTGTTTTGGACCCCAGTGTTTCTGGACGATCCTGCTGCCTCCAAGCAGAGCTTTGCATGTGTGAGTTTGTCTGCTGGAGCAAGGTTTGGCTGGGTGGAGGTAGGAGGGTGGGACATAGAGGGGCACAGTCATGGCAGTTCTTCATCTCTCCAGCCAAGGTGTGGCTTAGGCCAACTGCATGCGGAGGCTCCCAGTGTTTTTTCTCTGCAGGGCATTAGCAAGAAGGGTTGAAGTCTGAAAACTGAGGCATGAGGAGCTGGCTTATGCATGGACTGCAGCCGTCTCTGGCATCTATAAATTCACAGAATCTTTTGGGTTAAAGATCATCTCATTCCAACCCCTGCCATGGGCAGGGACATCTTCTACTAGACCAGGATTCTCAGAGCCCCATCCAACCATCTCCTTGCTCAGCCTCACCTCCTCACCAGCCACCTCCTGTGACAATGAGATGGTTGTACTCCTTTAAATCAAAAAAAAAAAGGTTGTCCCCCATCCCATCACTGGTTGCTCCAGAAATGAACAGTTTTCTTTAGCACTTGGTGTTGAGTACTAACTGGCCATCTTAAAAACTAAATCAAAGACTACAGACACAGCAGCTTATTGTTCTTTTCTGTATGAACTTATATGTTCCCCAAAGACTAAATAGAACAAAAGGGACAGTTTTGGTATGCTGGGTTCAATTGTCCAAATTAGTATTCTTAATGTTCTTCCTTATTTTAAGCACCCATGAATAACTTGGTCCCTACTGCTTAGATTATAGATTTTAGTGTATGAATTTTAATAATTCTAATTAATGGTGCTATCTTTATTATATTACTTTGTACTTTGGTTCACTCTTTCATCACAAGATCTCAAAGCACTCTATTAAGCTGCACCAAATCTTTGTAAAGTAGATGAATTTTAGCCTATTGAGTTTATGTATTGGATAAGTGTAGTAAAGGGAATGAACAGTTTTTCCAAAGTTCATTTCAGAGCTTTGCATTGATTCTCTGCAATATTTAAACACTGGGAAAATTAGGCTCCCGAAAACCTGACTCCCACTTCTACCCACTAAATTATGGATCTCTTTACTCCCCATTTTGAATTTCAAGTAATCTTTGAAAAATTTGTATTCGTGAGTCTTGAAATATGAATAGTGATAATTATATCAATATTATTAATATGCACTATTAAAAGAAATAAATCTACATTTGCAAAGCTTTGATGTGCTTACAAAAACTGAACTTTTAAATGAAAGTGTGTTTTTAAATCACGTATGTATTACAGAAATCTGTTAAGACAGTCTCACAAAGCTCTGCATATGTTCAGAGCAAGGATTCACATGCTCCTGCAGCAATGCCCTGGGAGCATCACAGACATCTGATGGAACAGACCTGCTCAGCACCTCACAGGTTGTTTCTCAAACCAGTTTTGTTGTGTTTCCTCCTATTTGTTAATTATGGTAATTTTTAAAAATCTGTTTGCTGCGGACATATAAATTTGCGTGTGATTTTATGGTGCTGTAGGTGAGAATCTGTCTGCTAAGTCCACACCAGATCTCTGTGGTGGACTCTTATCTCTGACAATCTCACCTTTCAAATCCACCCATTATTGCAGATAGTGTAGTACTTTTCTTAAAAAAGTTCTTCCTCTCCTTTCCCACTGCTTTACACCAAGGTGAGAGCTGGTCATTCACCACATGGATTTCCTTCTTCTAGAGGATTTTCATATTTTAGACTTGTTAAATAGTTCTAACTACTACATCATTACTCTTTCTTTTGCATTTGGAAATTTTAAGATTCTTGCTCAGCTGGTTTAAAAATAATAAAATTGTGACCTTTAGTTGACATTCCAAGCTTGTGTTTTGAAGGCTGCACTTACATTTTGAGGTTGCTGCCTAGGAAAGTCAAGACTAACTGAACTGACTAATTCTGAGTGCTTACTTCTTTTCAATGGTTTTTTTGGAGGGGGAAGTTTTAAGTCTGAAGGAGCATGTTTAAGAACCAGTCTCTGCCCAGGCTGCTGAAGGCAGAAGGTGCCTGAGAGTGAAGCAAAAATGTTTTGAAGAGAGGGATTGGACTCCCTGTCTCTTTTGCACTAACCACCAACAGCTGGAGAACAGGCTGCAAGAGGCAAGAGGATCACGTCTCATGGACACGTGAGCAAAGGCTTGAGGCTCAGCAAAGTTTTCAGGGGAAAGGTACAGGTTTTTTGTTGCCTTTGCTTGAATGTCTGTATTTAAATGGAATGGAAGTTTCTAAATGCTACTACAGATCTTTGTAGAATATGTAAACTGTATTCTGTGGACTTTATGTATCAGGTAAGTGTAACAATGTGTGGGGTTTTTTTAGTTTATAGGTGTTTTTACCAAATTGCTGAACAATACAGCTAAGCAGCAACAGGGGGAGGACTGAGGTGGGAGGGGGAGAAAAGTTGGGGGAAAGACAAATGGATTTCTGTAGGTGTCCAGGGAGTCTTCAGACTTTTCCACTCTGACTTCAACCCTTGGATCAGTGTATTCTATCTATTCCAGCAGAAGCTTTGGTCAGGGCAGCCGTATATGGGAGGATGTGCCATTGCAATTTATGGCTCTAAGGGGTGATGGCACAGTGCCTGTACCTATCTGGTTCCAGGTCATATGTGGTTGGAACATGTTTGATCTCCTCCAGAAGACAAGCAGCAACCCTCAGCCACCTTTATTTCATCCGCTCTGGCATCTGCTGAAACATCTGGTGGTGGCTGGTGTTGGAGACATTACAGTGGACGTGTTGGGAAACCCGTCTGGCTCAGGATGAGAGTTTTTCTGCTCCTCTGTACTGCACGGCATTGGGGGATCTGGAAGTCCTTCATGCTCTGACCTTTAGGAAGTTGAAATGCTCAGTGCAGAGTTGTGGTTGAAAAAGCAACATTTCCTGCTTAAAACTTTGTGAGCCATATTTTTATTTTAATTGTGTACATATAATCACTGGTCAAAAATTGGGTTTTTTAACTGTTACCTTAGACCATTGTATTTTAGTATAAAAAGCCACCCCTCTTTTTGTCAGTGGTACTCTTTTGTAGAATGTACTTATGTGGGGATAGTGTTGACTAGTAATTATTTACTTGGTTAGGCGGGTTAGTTTTCCTTCAAATGGTGCATTCCTTTTACCAGTGGCATCTTAAATAGTTATTTAGAGAAGAGCTGAAGAAGGTAGAAACTTCACAGAGGAGGAGAAGGAAAAAAAATCCAAATAAAAAAAACCAAAAAAACCAACCACACACAAGTTGGAAGGGCTTAGAATAAATTATTGCATGTCATTCTGTGGGAAAATCTTCCCGTACGGATGCTGTGTTGTTCGCAATGTGAGTGCCAGATCCACTCAGCTCTGCTTTGCACTTCTGTCACCCTTATCACTCATGAGACGATCCTCTTCTACTGTAAGTGCTACCCCCAGCGGCATGTATTCATTTATAGGACTTGCATACTTATGCTGAAGTCAGGCACCCAAGAGGCACAGGATGAATTGACAGTATAGGCAGATGCTTTCAGCAAAGAAACCAGGATGTTAAAGGAGCTTTAGCGTGGTTATTGTTTTGCCAGGCAAATCCATGTACTTGTCATCAAGGTGTTCAGGAGTATTTCAGCCTCGTCGTACAAGCTGAATACAAGAGCTGTAATCAAGAGTTACATCATTTGGTGAGACAAGACCTTGAGGAATACAGCAAAGGGAAATGTGCATAATTAGAACAGTTCAGTTACAAGGGAAAAGGGGTTTTGATAGTGCTAGAAATGCAGCTGAAACATGCAGTCTCCATTGCCCTGTCAGCAGGCATTAGATGGTAGATGTCAACGGGCCAGGGGGACCTCAGGATCCAGTCAAGGAGTGTAGGGTTCCCTCTTTGAACCTTCCCAACCCTCAGGAAAACATCTAAGGTGACCATCTGCTGAACCACAAGGTCTCCTTCTCCATTTGTGGCCAAGCACCAAACCAGAGATTAAAAAACAGAGTCACTAACTTAAAAAAAAAAATGCTCAAAAAAGAGGTTTGTTTTGATAGTTTTTCTCAGAAGAGAATGCTGAGAAATAGGAGCATGACCAATTCCTCTGTCACCTCAAAATTCCTGTAAAGGAAGAGGCTGACATGAAGAGGGGCCAGACACGATAGCTGTGGTGACAGGGAACACATCGTAGGTCGTTGAACGCCTTGGGGCCAATGCGCTTCCCATGGTGATTTCCACACTAACAAAGTTGCCAAAATCCTTTCTAGAAATTTCACTTGGGGGAATAAAAAACCCAAAAAAACTTCTCTAGTGACACCCATTCTAAGTATGCAACATCCAGCCTGCTTTATTTAGATTTTCACAAAATATTTATCACTGCCATAGTGATATCTATCCTAAAAAAAGAGACGATGTTTCAAAGCAATTTGACCTTCTCTAGACCCTATGCAGAGACATCTCTATTCTTACATGTGTATTATTGGCAAATGTTTTGGATTTTTGTGTTTGTAGAGGAAAATGTTCAACATCTCAGGGATTCTTGGGCCATGGGAGACTGCTTTCCACCCACCACTGTGTAGGCTACCAGACAATATTTAATGTTTAGGTATCAAATATGTTGTAACTATCCCTGGACCTTAATGTGCAGTGAATTAATTACATTGCTCCTCTTTGCCTTTTCAGTATTCGATCTATTGTAAGGCAAAGCTTGCTGGTGAGGCAGTGTGTCAGTGGGGCATTTCCAAGGAACACCATTCAGAGAGCGCTGGAGGAAGCATTCCAGCACTGATGCTGGAACATCAGGACATCAGCACCAACTGGCATCATTGGCATTCATCTTTTGGGTGAGACTATGGTTGGAATCCTCTCTCTCAAAGAAAACCCTTCAGGAGGGCTCTGCAGGTGAGTAATTCTGAAATGAACTGATTTCATGATGATATAAAACTCAAGGTTAGACATTTTTTTCCTTGAGGCTGCCAGCTGAGCCCTGCTGGGTGCTGTGGAACGCCAGCAGTGCTATGAATATCAGGAATGCTAATAATGGGGTCCCATTTCTAACTTGGGAACAAGGGTTTCATTGCGTGCACATAACTTCCACGGGCAAGCATTCCTCTTGTCTTGCTGGATGTGGGGTGTGGCTCTGCGTGAATAACCCCAGTCCTTTAAAAGAGTCCTGGAAGACAGTCAAAGAATTGTTTCTTTGCCAATAATCGTAGCGTGGGGAGGCGCCAGGCTCAGGTTTTAATCCTGCAAATGATTCCAATGCAGGGAAGGAGGTAAATATAGAGTGCAATCTCAGATCTAGGTCTTCATTGGGCTTGGAGGTCTGTTTGTTGAGGGTTTTGTTGCTGCACTTTTGGGTTTCTTTTTTTTTTTTTTTTTAATTTCATTTTTTAGTAGTTTAATTAATTTATCTATCTTAACTTGCTCTGGACAATTCATAGTGTTGCTTGTTACTAAGGCACTAATTGACTCCAGGGTGTTTAATATGTTTAAGCCAATAGCAGAGGTCAGAGGAACAGCATTTAAAGACCGGACGGACAACATCTGCATGTTTGATTTTGTTTGTACCAGATTCCTGGCTCTCCCTGTCTTAGGGATGCCCAAGAGGGTCACAGTTGTCATAAGCATGTCTTAAGTGGGTGCTTCAGGATTGTCCTGGGATGGTATTGAGCCACCCTAGCAGCTTCCTTGCGTGAAGAATGCGCAGCGGAAGAGGGAGTGAGGGAGGAGGAATGTGTGGCATTCTCCTCCGTCTCTCTGGCACAATTGTCCTGGTGGTCCTGTTTCAGCTGGTGGAATCCAGAACAGCCCCATGGCTGTGCTAGGGCACGTGAAGCTCCTTTTTCTGACCCTTATACGGCACAGGATTGCAGCATGCCTGGTGGGGTTGGTTTTCAGCTCCTTTTCCTCTTTGCTCAGCCACAACCAGCCCAAACGTGATGTGTTTAAGAATCTGGCCCTATATTTCCAAACTCCATGCAAATATGGTAATAATAGCTAAACTGACATTTACTTTTGCTTCTGTATAGTATGTCTTTAATATGATTACTACCCTTAACATTTAAAGGAACTTTGACAGTTATGTAATCCCTTCAACGTTTAAGTACAACAGGAATTTATTATTAAGTGCAGTGGCTGGAAATGGAGCACTTTTTTCATTCACACTATAAACAGTTATGTTGGATTAGTAATCCTGCTTGTCAGAGTTGTTCACTGTTTGATATTAATCAGTGGGTTTATGAAAGGTGCAATAGAAGGCAGAAATGAGCAGTGAAGAAGTTGTAAACCTTGGTTCCATAAAATCAGACCCTGTCTAATGCTCAGGTTCACAACATTTCTTGCAGTGACCTTAGACTAAGGAGAAAAGAAGTGCTGCATTATGGTAGCGATGCCTCTAACTATCTTGTGATAAACTTATATTTAGTTTCTCATTATATAAATGCAATAGCTGGTAGTGATGAAAGCCCAGACTTTTGAGAACATTTTTAGGTTGTTTTGTAAAGAGTGTGTTTTTCAGATTGTTGTGTAGATCAAGCATGATACAACCTAGCAAAACACTTAATGATCAAATATTACATGACAAAATGAATAGCGTCTCCTTTTGGTGCTTATCCACTATTAAAATCATGTGCAAATCACTTCACCTGAATATTTCTACCTAATTTGTGGGTTGTTATCTTTGAGCTACATAATTAATTTCTGTATCTTGCAAACACTGTTGCACTGCAGGTTTGTTGTTGATTTTTTTCCTTTTTTTTTAACACTTCTGAGTCTCTAGTACATGTTCATGCAGCACGTAGAGGAACCAGGTCCTCTGGTTGGAAATGTCATCCTGTGAGATCTTTAGATGATCAAAGTGACAATGACACCATTGTAATGCAACGTCTTCAAACAATGCATAATAAATTACCATGATTGGTTAATGAACATGCATGATTAATGAAACAAAATGTAGACATATAATAAAGGTTTTTCTCGTAAATGTCAGTCATCTTCCTTGTTCAAATGCTTCTGGATATGTCCCTTATACACCTTGCAGAATAGTTGATACATATATATATGTAGATATACAGTAGTCAAATCAAAATACAATGTATAACCATTTCATTAGAAGTGAAATTAAACTTGAATAGCATGTTTGACAGGTTTCAATACCTAGGTTTGCTTCAAGTTAATTTTTCCCCCTTATTTCTGAAATCTTGCTTGTTACAGCTTTGTTTTGGCATTGAAAAAAATAAATCTTCATTGAATAACATTGGACTTTGTTAAACTATGTATATCTTTCACTGAGATCTTTTAAAGCAATGTGGCATTAGCTTTTTAAATTCTCGGGGCTAAATTTAGCATTTGCTTGTGGTAGGATCAAAAGTGTCAAAAATCTGCATCACTGCCTCATTATCAATCACTGGGATATTTTAGGAGAAGCAGTTTGATTTGCATCGTCGGACCTCCTACCTAGCATCACAGAAGGCTGTGCATCAATAAAATTAACTTCTGTCACTCAAACCAAATCGGGCTGAGGCGCCCCTGCCAGAACAGCTCATGTGCGTGCGAGGAGCGCGGCCGATACCGGAAACGCTCAAACCTTGTTTGGGAAGACAGAATAAATTAATTAATCCACTTCTGGGTGTTGTCCCAGAGCTTTATTTATGCCTCAAAAGAAATTGAACAGGAAGGCAATAGGTCCCCCTCACACAGAACCAGCAAAAGGAAAAGTCTGGATCCAACCAGCGCAGCGATGGACTGCACCAGATCCTGCCTGCTCCATCCCGGTGCGCAGAGCCCTGCCCAGCTGTGCCTCACCTGTGGAAGCCTCGGAGCTGTGATTTACAGTGCAGCCGCCCTTTGCTCAGCTCCCTGTTGCTCTGGAGGAAGTTGCTGCAGCTCTTTGCAGAGCACAACGTACCTCTCATCTCCTGCCAGCTCTGCAGAGCAGAGCAGTTCCCCACGGCAGGATCACCGCCCTCGTCGCCTCCTCCATCGTTCGCCGAGCGGGAGAAGCTGCTCTTCCAACATCTGGAGGTCTGGTCTGCAGCATGGGGTGCCTGGGGTTCACACGCTCCCCTTCTCCATGGATCCAGTTCCAGCCATGCTGGGAGCCTTTCCCAGTGAAGCCCAGCATGGTTGGCTGTCTTTGCTGCCAGTGGGCCACAGCAGCAAGGCAATAAAAAGACAAAAATCACAGCCTTCCTACAACATCTATTATTTTTTTGCTGGAGGTTGCATGAACCAGAGTGGAGGGAGGTGGATGTATCCTGCCTGGCTGCATCCTGCCTCACAGCCAACCCACGCAAGAGACAGAGTTGACTTTTCTTGGGCCTTTTGGCAAAAGAATCAATTCTGTTAAGTCTTACCCGTTTTGAAATACTTTGTGTGGTTTTAAGATAAAAGTGAGTGTGTGTTCCTGGGCATCAGTTTCTAAATAACAGATCATCATCCAGGAACTGCTATTTTCACCCCTCCACTCCCAAATTTCTTTCAGATGCTCAGCACTGTGCTGTAATTATACATGATATTAGCTGCTAAAGATATGTCCTTAGCACATCCAGTCCTCCTTCCTCCTGGGAATCCATCTGTAGCCCATTGATATGGCCCTCATCCATATTTACTGATAGATTTTGTTATTTTTTGAATTCATGACGAAAAATGATAGTTTTCTGTGTTTCTGGGGTTTTGGTTGGTTTATTTGGGATTTAAGCTGTTCCGTAGCCACGGTTTGTCCCAGGAACCGGAGAAACCACTGAGCTTTTTATCCCCTCAGGAAAAAGGTAACAATTTATGGAGAGACTGCAAAAAGGCAGGATTAGGGGATTTTAAAAAATGTAAACCTTTTCCTTTTCGTGTTGTACAGGCCTTTTCCAAGATGTCATTCCTGAGGAAAATGTGCTACTGTAGTGTAGATGGATGAAAAGTTTAAAGTGGAGTTTGAACAAAGTCAGTACATGTGCACTCTTCGCCACTTAAATAATTGTTTCAGTATTGCCTGTGAAACAAATATTTAGACTTTGATCTACTTTTAAAGCCAGATCGTTCTTGAAAATTTTCTTAAGCATTTTCCCCATTTCCTGAGCCAAGGAAAGAATTTTTCAAAGCCAAAGTCAGCTTGTTTTATCTCAGAGGAAATAACGTTCTTTTAGTGTACCTGGTAGGGCCACTGAAATATTATGAAACCTCAAGTGCTCACTTTTGTGCAAAGATTTCTGAAAAGGGTAAATCCAAACAGGACAAAATAATTTCTTTTAAACCCTTAAGCAAATGAAATGTACGGATTTGCACTGTCTTTTCAATAATATTCTTCAATTTCTAATTAACAAGTAAACCAGGCCACATGCAAATTCAAATGAAATTTTATTAAATTTTATCAAATTAATGGTATGGGACATGAAATAATCTTAAAAATATCAGCAGAACACTAACTGGTAATAATGTTAATTGACTTCTCTTTGCTCCTGTACTACTGTGGGTGCTTGGACAAATCCATCAGAAAGAAATAAATGGACTTGTATGAATTTCACTCTGTGCTGGGTGAGAAATAGCTTAAAGAGGCTGAACTATTTCATGACAAGGTCTGAGCCAAAATATTAAGAATGGCAACATTTGGGAAACCAGCTTTCTGCTTTTCAATGCTTATAACAATCAAGTTTCAGTTTGACATTACCAAAAAAGTGCTATTTTTTCCAAACTTATTGAAATTCAAAATTTTGTTAAATTAATTGCAGGATGAAAAGTGGAATGCTTCATTTTAGTAAAAAACTTGGCAAAAAAGTGCTTTGAAAAGAAACCTGATTCCTCAAGCAACTGTGGTGTAAATCCACTTTTTCCTATTAAAAAAAAAAAAACAACAAAAAAAAAGATTTCATGAAAACAAAATTAGTTTGGTTTAGTCTTATAAATGACCCTGTTTTATCATAAAATAGAACCAATGCATCTACAGTTATTTATTTTGAACACAAATGTCATTTCAGGTGGGACTGTCATACAAGACCAGTTGCTTGAGTTGCACCAGGTGGAGCAATCCCAGTCAGCGGTGCCTGGAGGTGATGCTGGGCACTGGGAACTGGTGAGGACTTGAGGGGCAGTGCCTGCCTTGGGGAACAGCTCACCACCCAAGGACACCAAGCAGGTACCATACAGCTGATGGAAGTAACCTCAGGACCTGTTGTTTCTTTTTTTGGATGAAAGACAGATTTTTGTTACAGCAGCTCCACTTCCGGACCTGTTAAGTGGTGTTTTTGTCAATAACAAAAACCACAATTTGGGTGCTCATCTCTGTTCACCTCTGCTGTGCGTGGTCCTGGTGTAGGTCATTGTGACTAATCATGGCATGAGCTCTGCTGGTGTTTGGAACTAAGTTCCAAAGATGAATTAGTGGCATCACTTGGAAACGGATTTTACAACTGAAAGTAAATAAACTGCGAAAAATCTAATCCAGAAGACCAAATTAATTAGTGTGAGAGCAATCTATCAAAGCATTCATAGAAATAGAAAAGTCACCACTTATTTGAAGTAAACAGCCACTTGTTTTCCCTTCACTGTTTACCCTTTAAAATATAAGGTAATTTCTAATGTTTGCAGGCTATGGTTTTTTCCCTTTAAATTTATTCCTTTGTAACTGACTCTAAGCAGTCTCTCTGTCTCAAAGGCATTTGTCACACCACCTAATTTCTGTTTCTTCAAGGTTAAGAGTATCCATAGGTATCCATTCAGGGCATATTTATTCAAAGGTTAGGAAGTGCACCAAACTGTTGTCTAGCGTAGACTTTATTTTAGGAGAAAACATAAACACGAAGAAACTATAATCCTGGTGTAATGTAGGAATCTAATTAAGACTAATGAGGCAACATTAAATTTAATGTATGATGCATTTTATATGCCTTACCATTAGAGCTGCAGCAAGCTGTTCGTCAGAGCGTCGAACTTTGGTGAATAAGCCCCTCAAGGCTTTGTTAAACAATCTGGGCTCAGGCCTTCTCCTGCCCATTAGGTTGTCTTGGGCTTGGAAAAATCTAGATATAAATGGGAATCGGGAGGGGGAAGAAAAACGGGGGAGGCCTCAAGAAGTTCTGCCCATCTTTGAATGGCTCAGCAAGCTGATAAAAAGGGAAGATAAATGGATGGCTGCGTGTGACACCCTGGAGGAGGTACCAGGCTGGGACAGAAGGGAGGAGGGCCAAGTGTAATGTGTGAACTGCTGTTTGAAAGGCACCTATAGCAACGGGAGTGGGGAAGGGCTGGGATTTAAGTGGCACAGTTTATCAAGAAGAATGGGCATGGTGATCATTGCTTAACAGCCAATTAATGGTACTGTTAGTGTGGATTTTTCTTTTCTTTTCTTTTTTTTTTTCTTTTTTTTTGTTAAATTCGGAAAGTTCAGTAAGTCCTTACCTGTATTTAACTGTACAGAAAAATAGAAGTATAGCTCCAGATATAGAATTCGCTCTCCAGATTCCTTCTCCCCAGTACAAATGAAGACTCCTCCAACAATACAAACAAAACTTTTAACAATGATTTATCACATTTATCACATAGAGTTTGTTTAAGTCCCCTTTCCTGCAGGGATTTAAGACTTGTAGATGTGACACTTGGGGACATGGGTTAGAGGTGGGCTTAGCAGTGATGGATTCAACTTGATGATCTTAGAGGGTTTCCCCAACCTAAATGATTTTATGTGTGCTTTAACATGCAGGGAATTATACAGGATACAATGAGGCTAAAGATGACTTTGAATGAAGATTGGGTGCTGAGGAATGGAGAGATTTTTGGAGGAACATGTAATGAGTTGACTTCGTGGGTTTGCAGTATAAACTGACGCTATGGTGATGGGTCGGAAGCGCAGACTGAGCTGTAGCTTGGACAAATTCACGAGCTCTGGTGTTAATTGGTGATTGCCAGCTGCTGTGAGACTAGGCCAGCCACGAGAAGAAGGTGAGGTAAGGAGGACTTAGTTGGTGTGGGGAGAGGGGATGGGAAGGGCCAGTGTCAAAGTGCACTTCAACCCTGCTGCTCCAAAAGCTGAGTTTCAGCCTACTACATCCTGGAAATTCATTCCAGTTTATATTATTGCATGTGTTAGTGATGGCTTGAGTGTTTGAGACTTTGAAGTGTTTCATCTACACATGAAATTGGAATTTTTTTTTTTTTTTTTTTTTTTTTTTCCTGTGGAACATAGCCATGGAAACCTATAGTCTGTGCTGGAAAATAAATGACTAGAAATGTTCCTCGGTGACTAACTTGCTACAAGATGTTATTGTAAGTGCAAACACCAAGTTATACTTTTGACAACAAACAAATGCCATGTGCTGGCTTGGAATTAGGGATTCAGCAGTGAGGCTGGTCCGAGGAAAAAGATGCTGTCAGGATGACTGGCAGTGGTGCAGTGGGAACAGCAAAGGTACCTATTGCACAGGTTTGGGCTGGGGGAACGAGTTATTCCTCGCAGGAACATCAGAGAGCACCATGAAAGCTCAGCTGGGGGCAGAAAGGAAAACAATGCTGCCAGAGGGGCTTCAGGGGGGTGGGAAGGAGCGACGTGCTCACAAGTGTTTGGGGATTGACCTCACTCAGCTGCTATGGCAGTGTGGGTGGGGGGGACGACTTCAAGGCAAGCAGATGCAGGCTGATGCTGAGAGTTTTTACAGTCCCCTGGTGTGTGGGGGACATGCTGGGACCACCCCATCGTACCTGACCCGGCTGCCTGAGAGATGGAGAGAAAAAGCACATGTAAGGGGGGTGGCTTTCCCACCACAACCTGCTCTGCTCTTTCTCTTCACTCAGGGAATGCTTGTGTGCCTCTACCTGTACAAATCTGAGGGATATTTATGCTGTTATATATTTGCTCACTGTTCACAGCTGAGCTGAAGGTAGATGGAGGATGAATTTAAACAGGGAGGTGTGAAGGTTTATGGAAGCAGACAACTCCTGTGACCCCTCCATTCCTCATCCCCTTGTGCTCTGTGCTCGTCTATCCATAGACAAAAAAACCCAGAAAGCCACAGAAAGTGTAAATTTATTGCTAAGGGACTTACTAATTTATTTTAATTTTATTTTTCCTTCTCCAACATCCTTCTCATTTCATTAGTATCAATTCCTGATCTTTCTTGTGAGTGAGCTAGAAGTGTGCATGTTTTTCAAAGCACATGTACAGGTCATACTTTTTCCCTTTAGGATTTAATCTTTTCCTTGAACACATCACGCTGCTCAGCTTTTGCCAGCTGGGTGCTCTCTTCCTGTGTTTGGATGCTGTGGATCACAGTTCTGGGATGTCCTCCCAGCTTGGCCTCACTGATCTGGGCTGCAGGGCAGCCTGTGCCCCACTGGGGTTTGTAACACCCTGCTTTAAACACATATTGCAACCAAAGCAATCAGGGCTAAGACATTTGCAAGGCTCTTTAAATCCTATCACTTGGTATTTAACCCAATTCTAGGGAAAATGTACTAGCTGAACCTACCTGCCTTTCCTTCTTGTGTATGAGTGTTGTTTGGATTTAGGTCAAATTCCTTGCAAGAGATAAACATCCTTTTTATCTCAGCGTCCTGTTGCAAATGACTTTTCCTTTAGGAATGGATTCTCACCCTCCTTTGCAGCCAACTTCCTTCTGCTTTCCCACTGAAACAACCGTGGTATTACCATAGCTTGGGATTTCTGTCTGGGATGTTAGGACAAACAAGGATGGCGTAAACCTTGGGAAGTGTTTGGTCTGCTAGAAAAGCACTCAGATGAGCTTCAAATAGAATTCATAAATTGTACAGGATCTGGTGGTTGTCAGAAGTCCTTAGTTCTATTTACTGCCAACGTGGCCACGATACGGTGGGAACTGCTAACTTTCCTGGTGCGGTGTTTTTCCTGCTGGGGTGTGGGTTGTGTTCTCAAAATCCATCTGGCCATTACTTGTTTCCCCACCACAACAAGCAGTCAAGGTGACTTTTACATAATCAGCCTTCTGATCAAAGAAAAGAGGTGATTCTTGCCCAAAAGTGTTGCAGAGTTGCCTCTATCCCTGCCCCTTTGGGTGTGCTCAGCTCCTGCAGGCACTGAGCCAGCCCAGGGAAGGGTTAGTCTGTGTCTGTGTCCTTGAACCTCTTCCCTCTGTAGGGAGCCTTTCCTTTAAAAAGTAAATCACCAGCAATGATCTGGGAGAGACTGATCCTCCTCACCTCTTCAATAGGTAAATCGCCCTTTTAGAAAAGTGATCCATGCTCCCATCCTCATTTTTCATATCTCACTTTAAAAAAAGCAGAAAAGAAAAAATAATCTTCCAGGGACTTTGACTTAAGCAAAGGCACTTTAGAGCCTTTTTCTAATGTCATTCTAAAGTTAAAAAACAATTTGACTTCAAGGGAGATACGGCCCAATTTTTTAAAAACTTAATAGGATTAGTCATGGGACCTATTTTTAGCAAAAGTTCAACTTTATCCATGTATTTTAATGTGGGAAAAGTGTGTCCTTTTCCCTCTGCTAATGTTTGATGTATTCCAGCCCTCCTGCGAGTGTGTTTGAGTATCTTAGGGGCTCTGGAGTGGAGGAGAACTTCCTCTCGGATTCTCTCTGTTTTCTTTCGTGAAAATGACATTCCTAAGCCGTTTCACTTTCTGACAGGAAATGGAGCCTTGCCAAAAATGATTAAAGTCCGAGAAAGCATAACAGTTCCAAAGCTGCAGCAGTTCTTTAGGAGTCCCGAGTTTGACATTGTGTCAAACAAATGTGAAATATTGTTTAATAAATTTGAATAATACAGGGAAAGGGAAAAATGGTTCTTGGCTTATAATGCTGGTGCTCTTTATTAAGTCTGTAAAGGCCTGCCTAGCTCTAATAAATTGAAATATATACATAAATATACTTGTGCATGGATAACAGTTTAATATTGTAATGTATAATGAACGGCACACACACACCCCCCACATGCAGACATTGATTTATTCCTGCTATGACCATATATATATTGATATGTGTGTGTAGAGTCTGTCACAAGTTTGTATATATTTATACATGGAATTACCATTCACAGGCAACTCCTGTGCCTGCTTCATATAAGAAATATCATAAGCGTTATTTATAAGGTGTGATGTGACATTATGACTTTATAAAAATACTAATCTAATGCTAGATAAAATACAATTGTTAATGGTTTCTCAATGGTTTTTAATTCAGTGTTTGTTTAAAGGAATTATTGTGAGGCCTTTGCTTATGCCAAATGACACCTTATCATGTAATTCCAGCGTTACTAGAAGGGCTGTGCCGAGGCTCAGGAAAGCAGTGGGGATTCTATGGCACCCAAGAGCCTGGCTCTGCCACCTCTTCACATTTAACAACTCCCGCTGCCAGGAGGGCTTCCAGCCACTGAGAGTTTGACAGTTTTCAATATTAGGGTATTAACACAACAGCTCGATCAAAATGAGCCAGACTTCTAAGAAATTCCTGTGCTGTCAAACCCGAGTGTGAAAATGTCCTGCCAGGCTCCAGTAGTCCTAAGGTTACTTCTCAAAATCCACCAAAACCTTTCAGCATTTGTAAGTTGGCTTACAATTTTATTTTTGATTTTGGTTCACTAAACTCACATTTTTAAGTTGCTCTCTGACCACAACACCAGCAACTTCTTTTTTTTCTTTTTCTTCTTGATTTTAATATAAAAGCTGGATTATATCATCACTAGATTCCAGGAGCTCTGAATTTTAAAATTAATCTAATGACTTAAGGCTCAATAAAATTGGGACAGTTGGCAACTTTTCTAGAAAACATGAAAGTTGCCGTGTAGGTTCTTGCAAGAAAACTTCATTTGTTTTCCCTTGTTTGGTGGAGGAGATACATTACTCCTCCAACAAAATATATCAAATATTCAGGAACTTATAAAATAATAAAAATGTTCTCCTGACATGGTCTCGAAGGCAAAACATTCTTTAAGTGAGGTGCGTTTGAAAGCAAAGCTGTGGGAAAGATTTCTATTTTTCATTCTTTGCATGAAACTGTCGTGTTATTTGATTAAAAGGAATCCTCTCTGATAGTTTTTCTAATGGCATTTCAGATTTCACATCGGTAAAGTTGAGCCGGGACTGTTCGTGCCGTCATTCAACAAGGACAGTGATCCACGGCTACTTTTCAGACGAGCTAAACTGATCAGACAAGTCAGTCAATGTCATTGAGCACTATTTGTCACTTCATAAGCAGCTACAATCTGCTGCTCTATAAATGCATAAGGACCGTCGAATAAATCACATCAACCAGTGGGAGTAGATAGTGTCCCTTCATCCATAATTGGAGCGGTCCTCTCCTGTCACATTCGCTCATTCGCCGTGATTCCGGCGTGGATTGACACTGACAAAGAAAGAGCAGCCGCTGTCGGAGGAGCTGGAGTCTGTCTGCTGCTCTGCTCTCCCCACTAATAGATATCCATCATAATATTGTATTAACATCACAAAAAATCAGACTTATAGCTCCGCTATCTGGGTGTATCGATGGCATACGTACAGGTTTCTCCCGGGTTTCAGGGAAGGCTGATTGATGCTAAAGGAAAGTTCCTGATTAAAACCACTTACCAATCCATCAGCTGCAGGAATATTTACTGCTCTGTGTGCTGCTGATTTCACAGACAAAAATATGATTTAAAAAAATAAAATAAAAAGAGAAGGACACAATTTGTTGTAAACAGACCTTCTAGAAATTTGTTTAGTATTTGCTGGTTCAGGGATACATCATAAAATTATTTTTATGAAGCAGTTTTATGGTTATGTATTTACCAAAATAATTAAAGAAATGGAACACTTTGAAAAAATATTGTCTGTTTAGCAAAAAAAAAAAAAAAAAAAAAGCACCCAAAACTCCTGTCTAGTACCTGGTTTGGAAAATATGTGTTTTCTAAGTGAACAGATGAAATCAGAAGAGAATATTTATTACAAAAGTATGCCAGGCTACGAACTTTTTTTCCTGGAGAAATGCTAGATGGTTTCTACCAGGAATATGTTAGATTAATCAGCTCTCTCAGTCCTGGAGAGAAATCACAGTGGAATACCCAAACTGCTGTGTAGTCACATGTAAATCTCTCTGACAACCTGAAGGCATGGATCATTTGTTCAGTGTTTGGTTCCAACAACAAACTCGTGGAGGAAAATACCTTGTTTGCTTATAAAAAGATTGTAGCTGAATATGTAATTTCTGAGAACAGAGCTCTGGGATTCCAGGTCTCCAGGATGAAGATCTGGATCCTTTCTCTTTATTTTGGGGAAGAAAAAGTCTTAAATCAATTTTCCTGTGTGTAAACAAGGCTTCACATTGCATGTCTTGTGGGAAAGTAATGAAACACTTGCTTTTTAAAGGTGCTCGGTGTAAATGTCATGTTCCTGGCTGGAGTCTTTGCTGGGCCCAAAGGCAAAGTGTAATATCAAATGACTCCTACAATTTTCAGTCTGGGACGTCTCTTGACCCATGTGCACAGATGATGAACAATTTCTCCTTTCTGGGTTGGCTTCTTTGCCTCTTGGTGCAGAAGTTGTCCTGAAAGCATGCCAGGAACCTAAGTCATAGGTAAGCAGTAGAAATGATTTTATCTATGAAAGACTCAATTCTGTTAATATTCATATAAATTCTACTAGAAATACAGCTCAAAAGAAAACTCAAAGTAGTAGATCATAAAAGTATTCGTCACTAAATGTAAGACTTTGATTTGCTTTTAGATTAAAAAAATATACATGTTGCGCTTAAAACCAAAATGTGAGACAAATCCACGTGCACTGAAGAACTGAACAGCATCCAGAGGAGGCAGCTTACACAGGAGCGCATCCTTTGTCAACATCTGATGCTGAAAAGGTCAATAGTTAATTAAATAATCCATCACCTTAGGATAGAGAGCCGTCCTCACTTCTGACAATCAATGGCAGAAATATTAAAAGGTCAGAAAATGAGTTACTATATATTGTGTTTTCTTACTGTGTGTTATAAAGATGTGGCTTGTGTTGAGTGGTGTGGGCATGAAGACAGGTGGGAAGAAATATTAGCTGTTGCCCAAATATTTTCTTAGATGCTCTTTTACCAGGCTTCTTTATGTGTGGGCTTCTGAATCGATGGACCTCAAAGATGTAGTAAACTTTTACAATGATAATTTAAGACTGTATCACAGAATTTATAACACACTTTAGTTATCAGCGTGTTTTCGGGAGCATTTTTCTCCTCTGCTGTTTGACATTTGTACGAGTATAAACTGGGTGAGTGTGCTAATATTCGGGCTTTGTTTAGATATGGGGTGCAGTTACTCTGGGAGCTCAAAAGGCAGTTTTTTGGTGCTTATTTCCTAGATCTGATGAGTGTAGCAGGGTGAACAAAGGCCACTCAATGACTCCTGCATGTGTCATTCTGCCAGGGCGTGGTATGTACCTGGTTCCAGGGTTATCCTTATGAATAATTGTATTGCTTATTATAGGGTTATGTTTTTGGGCACTGAGTGTTTATAAATAATTTAAATTCAATATAATAACGGTGTTGCCATACATATTTTTTGCTTTTTCTCGTCATCTTTTGCAAAAACCTTTCCCTGCCTGATTGTGGGGTTACTCCTGAGTTGTGTTTGTCAGGTGATGAATGTGGGTGACTTGGTTCATTTTTCCATTCTTTTCTGAGGATAGGCTGAAGTTTTCCTTTTTTCTGAATGGAAACTGGGTTTTCCATATGAAGGAAAATGACTGACTGATGTTTCTGTGCCCAACACAGCTGGAGGGGGTTCCTTTGAATGATGCCCTTCTCACCCTCTCCAACAGCCCCTTTATGTTAGGACCCTCCAAACTAAAGGAAAGGCTACAAAGGCACCAGAACAGGGATGTGCTTCCCTCTTCTCCAGTGCAGAAACAATATATATTTATTAATCTTCTCTCTATTTCTAAATTTTCTTAATTTTACTTTCCTGGTGTGTAGCTTTTACCCCGAGTGTAAAAGTCACCACGCTGAATTCTGGCAAGTGTTATATGATTATTTTATCTCTCACTATAAAGAGTTTTGAAAGACTTTGTATGAGAGGCAATATAAAAATAAATTGAATTGAACTATGGCTTCACCTCCCCACTTTTTTAGTGCGGAAACCTTTAGAGCAAAAACTGCAATATAAGGACAAAGGAGGAGGTTAAGACTGTGTCATGAAAGAGGTGATGCTGGGTGACAGGTCCGACCCTGCTTGAACAGTTTGGTGGGTTTGCAGTCGGCTGTGTATTAATTAGATTTTAAGCATTTTCACAATTGGGGAAAAGCCTGTTTGTATTTTTAGTGGGGAGGTTATTTTAAGCCATGAGAAAGGTATTAGGCATTATCTACTGTGGTGCATTTATATAAACAAAGGTCTACCTGATGGCTGTGCAAACATCTGTTCTGTTCTTACTCAACATTGCACGGTTCATTAACACTTACCCTGCTGGCCTCTGAAAGGCCAGTTTTGGAAGCACAGACTCTTACTTACACATCCACAGTTGCAATAATTTGACTTTTAAAAGAAAATATTCTGAGCTTGGGGTAACAAGGGGGTTTTTTTTTGCTGTTTTTTTTTTGTTGTTTGTTTAGTCTGTGCGAGTCCCACAACAAAAAAATGATTTTATGTTTTACAATGCCAGCTCAGTAAATTACATTAATAAATGACTCCTGGTTCATAAGAAGTGCTATATTTTGACAATATCAGCCAACCTTACCATTTGTTTAAGCAGGAAAAGTGGGGAGCCAAAATAAAGCTGTTACAGAAGAAATCTCAAGAATGTTTATGAAACTTTGCTCTAGCTACGTTTATTAGGAGTCGAAGCGTAGTCTTAATTTGTCATGCAGAATTCCAGGGGAGTGAGTAATTTCTAGAGCTTCTCTAAATGCCAGGACTTAATATTTTTCTGCAGCAATTTGTTTGTAAACATGAAGTAAATTGTATAGGTTGCAATGTGGCAAAAAGGTATCTAGGATTTGTCATCTTCTGCTAACAGCTGTTGGGTTTATTTTATAGCATCTCATGGGGTTTTTTGGATAAATGTGCTGCTGATGGCAAGCAAAAGCACCCTGAGGATCTCTGATGGTGGGCATGCACAAAGTTTAACTGTAATAAGCTGTTTGTCAGGGATTTGATCTCCAATGGATCTGCTCCCCTGGGTCGCAGCAATTCCCACCAGGGTGTCCATGTGTCACCTTCAAAGAAACCCACACTGAACAGGAGGCAAACTCCAGGCAAGATGGCAATCTCCCTTCTGGCAGGGAGAATTTTATGGTGTGAAGAGGGGAATCAGAGCTTCCTAAGAAGGATTTTTAAGGAAATGGAGTTCATGAATTTTACTTGCCAGTTTCCCTGGTGCGACAGGAACCCAGGATGTTTGTTTTGTCACTCTCAGCTCTCTTTCTTATCTTGTGACACACTATAGTTGTGGACGTTTGTCTTTTATTTAGTAGTCTGAGCCTACACCTTTGCTTGTGGTGGACCTGCAGAGCTGGGTTACTGGTTGGACTCAATGACCTTCCAGGTCTTTGCCAACCTTAATGATCCTAGTGAGCAGTGGAGATGGAGCTAAAGAGGAGAGTGGCTGATGTTAAAAGCCTCAAATCTGCCACGTTTGGTTTTTAGGACTGACCTTGAAGTGAGACTGCTGTGGTCCCATGGACTGACTCCCAGGTACTGATGGACTTTTTGGGTCATGCACCAGCATTTTAGTGCCATTCCAAGGGCACCCAGTGAGTGGTTTCCAGACAGCTCTTTACAGTGGGATGGGCAGTAGGACTGGGAGATGTCTTTCAGAAGTTCACTCTGGGCTCAAGAGAAAACTCCTGCAGACACACACACCTGAACATTAGATAACGTTTTGTGGCCTTCCCTTACCTAGCACGATGAGCTGTGTTCTCAAAACTCTTCAATATTAGATGCTCCTAGCACATTTAAAGATCATTCCTGTGCCCTCATTCAGTCTTTGTGCAGGAGGGAGGTGAATATTCTCATAGGTGCCATGAGTGCACCTAGGCTGAATGTGAGCACACAAGAAACCTCAGTAAATTCACGGAAACCACGTTTTAGGCACATTATTACCTTGGGAGAGAGATGAGCCTGTCTGCACTAGACATGTGCTTTCTTGAATCCTTTCAGAGGTTTCTCATATTTGAGTAATGTGGCAGTGAGTGAACCAGCACACCAGTTCTCATGGTCCCCTGCTCCCCAGATCGATTACACCCTGTCACACCAGCACAGCAGAAGTCATCGTCTGAGGGGAAAACCCACTCGTTTCTCACTGCATTCCCAACCGCTTCAGAACCTCTGCCAGCACATGTTAGCTCTGATAACATTTTAAGATACTGCTTTACTGAAATGAAAGCCTTGCTTGCAAGGCCATGCTGTCTGAAATTCTCCCATCCCTCATTTAAATCCAGGGTAATTAGCCCAACTACAGACCTTGTTGTTATACATGCTGAAGTATAATGGCTGCTATTATAGCAGCTTGCAGCAGCAAAGATATATGATTTTGAACGATATGTCAAGGAAAAATAAACATGTTTCATTTCTTCATTAGATAATGTTTATTTATAGCACAATATATATCTACCTCCACTGTACCATTAAAGTTTTGACTGCTTTTTAACTATAAAATTTGATATTGTTGTGGCAGCTGCACTACTCAAATGATTGCTATAGTACAGCTGTTATCAAAGAGTAAGATTTATAGCTGCCCTACATGGTGTAAAGATATGTGCATATTTACTTTGTGTTTTACTACTTGTGTCCTATATTTTAATGACACAAGGTGAGATGAAATAGTGAAATAAAAAACCCTTTTTTGCTGCCGCAAAAGCAAATGACACGATTTGTTTAAAGTTTGGTGTTTAATTTTCTATTGTGCTATGATAAAGATTTTTCTCTCTGCTATTTTGGTTTATTTAAATATACTTTACATGTTAGTAGCAATCTTAGGGCTTTTTTTTATTGTTTTTATTTTTCAGAGAAGTGCCCTGGAACTGGAGTGAGAACGACATGCTTGATGAAACATGTCAAGCTACATCATATTGTAGGTAAGGATCAATATTTTAACCCTTGGGTAGATTGTTAGGGCACAGTGAACAGCAGCTTCCCTCACTGGTGCTTTTCTAGGAAAATTAGATGAATGTGTGAGTAGGGCACCAATATCCACTTTCATGGGGCTGCTGTCCCACATGACCCAATTGCAGCAGGTCCTTGAGCCGTTCGCCACATATGAAAAGAGGCTCAGAAAATCTCTTGGTAAAGGAAGGGGTGACAAAGTCTGTCCAGATCTATGGCCAGATCCTGACCATCAGCACAAATGATTTATAGCCAGTGTTGAGCTCTCCTGCCCAAACCCAAGCCTGGTTTCCATGGGTTTTATAACCACAGTATACAGCATTTGCAGAGTAGGCACCTTTGGCTGCTGTTTGGTTTTGTTAGTGACCAGTGTCTTGATTGGATTTTTCTCAACAAGGACTGTCTAACCAAAAGGGCCTGCACTCAGAATTGGGTTATTTCGTGAAGGCTGACGTCCTTCAGCAGAAATGTGACATAGATTGAGTGCAATGGATAGTCCTGTAAGAGGAGAATTGTAAATTCAAACATTTTCTGAAACTCCAAAATCAAAAGAAAACAAAAGGAGAAATTAAGCTACAGAGGAGAGGTGAGTGATAAATTTTACATTCTTAATTAATTTTTTTATGACCTGCTTTGTGCATCTTTCTTTGGTTGATGTTAACTCCGATCATGTCTGTGTGAAATTCAATTATGTTGCATTTTTTTGAGTGGGAAAGAAGGGACACTGGTTGCCTCTTAAGATAATCCATAGGGCAGTATTCCTCATTTTAGTCTGTGTTGAGTCAAGCATGTATTTCTATTTCCTGCCAAACTCTTTTATTATTTAAATCTATTCCATTTATCTTTTTCTTGCAATTTTTGTTTGTTTGAAATAGGAAAATATTAACTGCACCGACTTACTTATCTGCTCTCCTTTGAACTCACTTCTACTTTTTGCTGTGAACATTTCTGATGGCTTTAATAGGTACTTTTACCTCTCCACCATATTTTAATATATTTCAATGAAATTAAGAGACTGAGCCAACTCCAGCTGAAAGAGCTGAGGACAGGACAACTTGGTGTTCACAGGCTCTTGCTGAAGATGCTGCCTGCACATCATGGACTGGAATGTCAGGATTCTGCCAGGTTTTACTGCATGGTACCACCTCTTTTGACTTGGTAGGGAAAGTGACTCCTCATGGTTAGGCACATTTTGGTTTTTTAGCTCAATGTACCTTTTTCTGCCACTTTGAAATCTATGTAAAAATATAGTGAAAACAGGATTTCTCATGAGGTCTCCTTTTCTTCCTGCATTTTCTCATGTCATAAATCCAAGAACAGACTTTTGTCTTGATATTTTGGTATTTCTTTTTTTTTTTTTTTTTTTGGCACAGAAAAAAAGTCTATGACAAATTAAAAAAAAAAAAAAGAAGAAGAAAAATGAGAACTTCATGTCTTGTGAAAGATTTGGCTCTAGATTTGGGAAAAGCTCCATGCTTCCTATTATTTTACTCTATTTACTATTACTTAAAGCCATCCCTACTAGGAGATTACTTTGCCTTAGGGTGATGGTTTGTAGAATTTACTCAAGCATTACTTCTTATCAAAATTTGACCAGCAACTTGGTGATCACTGGAGTCCCCAAGCACAGACTTTACAGGGAACTTACAGGTTCAGTTAAAATGCAAATTACTGCTAATTAGGCAAGCCAGCTACCAGTAAAGCAGATATTGCAAATGAGTTGACATTAGGCAAGGTAGAAGCGATAGTTAATAAACCAGCAATCTGGACGGGTCATGGGTTTAGCTCTGCCTGATCAATAACTGCTGTCTCTGTGCATTTTGGCTGAAACTGCACCAAGGAAAAAGGGCACTTTTGTGAAAACCACTCTGCCCAGGCCAGACAGATGTGCTGCACCACATCTGTCCTATCAACTCCAACAGCTTTTTGCAGAGGTAGGATTCCCCCAATGTAGGGGCAACTCCATAGGCAGGGAGACCAGTATTTTGGATTAATTCACCTTAAATGAGCTGAGTGTTAGTTTTCAGCCCTTTCATTGCTCTTTTCCCTAAAACCCCACCAGATATTACTGAAGATCAGATTTTGCAATTACAGAGTAACCACATCCTAATCCTGGGTTTTCCTGCTAATCAGAAACAATTTTTCTCTTGTTGGTTGTGCTCCCTTAATTCATTTTGTCTTAACTCTTTCACTACACTTAACAGATGATAGATGCCTAAAATTTTTACCTCTGCTCATATGGGGAGCTTTTACATTGACCAGACATCAACAGTAATTTCAATAATACGTTACAAATATGTTCTTTGAGCATCTTAAGCATGTGACTCTTCGAGGTTCAGGAAACAGGAATGAAAACCAGTAGCTCTGCTATAAAGACCTCTGCATCATCTGTTGAGTCCATTTTCCTTATTTAAAGTAGACAGAAAAAAAAAAAAAGAACCATAAAGAAGATAGAAAATAAGTAGCTGAAAAACCCACTGAAATAACACACCCACTAAAATAATGAAGTCATAAACACAAGGAAAATTTGTGTTAAGGCTACAAAAATACTTTACCTCAGTTCCCTTGGGGCTTGTCTTTACAAGACACATGGCCCCTTTCACTTTATGAGAAGAATCCAAGACGCTCAGCTGTATTTCCAAGGCTGGGCAATACTTTAAGAAAATATTGTAAGACTGCTATGTCTGGTCTAACCCAGGACCCCGTTTGAAAAAGCTTTGTAAATATGCTGGAGCAGAGGTTTGACTTGAAGTATATCTGCCATCAGCCAGTGGTGCACCCTGGCCCATTAGCTGATTCATTATAGAGCTGATCCTTTAATGAGGGACCATCATCCCAGAGCACTCCTTTTAGAACTCAAATGTTGAGTATCTCAACTGTGCAACTGTTTTTTTTTTGAGACTGAACAAAACCAAAATTCATAAGGTAATATATTGTTTATCCTTTCTCAGGCACCAAGTTGCTGCTTTGTCCTTCACAAATATGTTCCTATCATAGAATGCTTTGGGTTGGAAAGGAGCTTAAAGATCATCTACAATAAATTCTCCATCTTTCCCTCTGCCATCTCTTTGCTTCTGTATGTTTTCCAAGGAATGTAAGTCTACCTCTTACTCCCACACACTGATGAGGTGATGCAGAAGTATTTGCAGAACTAACACTGACTCTGGTTTGCATCCACTGAAGCTGTAGGGATACAGTCTTAGATAGCTCCATCTTTGCAATATTTATGTCACAGTTGTCTTGTAGGTCTTAGAAGTCTTTCCCAGTGTCACACAAAATTAGCATTTCCTGTGACCGGAGTCAATAAAATTATTTATGTGAGCAAATACTGCTGATTATGAAAAGCAATTGTATATTTTAGTGATTATGGCCATATTTTAACCAGAAGTATTTCGACACCTCAGCAAAGTGCCAGATTTTCGGCAGGGTTTCTAACTCGGTGCCTTTGATTCTAAATCTTGTGGCCAGGTTTTTATTGTGACGAACACCCAAAGAGGGCCAGGATTGCTGAGCTCCGTGCCGAGGAGAGAAGGGGAATCCTGCTCTGCCTTTGGCAGCCTGGCAGTGGCTGCTGGGGTGATTCCTGCCCGGGCTGCAGCACGAGGGGCAGCGACGCTCTGCAGTGCGTGAGAGCCACACGCAGCTCGGTCTCTCAGTAAGGACTGCACGTGTGGGTGGCACAGAGAGGAGTTTGGAATGTTTCTGGGGAAGTTTCCCTTTCTTCGTGTGCCACGTTAGACAGGATTGCAGCATTATCTGATAAAGCAAATCTCAGCATCTCTTTGAAGAAAATGCTTCTGTGGCAGGGTTTTTGCAGATACATAAAGCTGGGCTTGTGTTTAAAACCACGAAGTGGGGGCTGGACACAGCTGTGGAGGTGACACAGAACTGATTTCACATGGCCTCCATCTCCCCCTCAATGTGACAGTCAGGATGTGTTGTACCAACAACATCCCTGTCCTCCTTCCCACTGAAAATGTTTCACCTTTTTATGACCTTATGGCAGGAAAGAACCTTTTTGACTAATTTTCACTAGGGCAAGGGTTCTCCTTAGAGATTCAAAATGAAAATTGTTTTGCCTTTTTAATCACCTTTTAACAATGCAACAAAGCTATTACTAAATTGAACTGAAATTATTTTCTGAAATTATATCTTCTTCTGTGATCATATAAAAGAGGAGAAAAGTGTTCATATTGCCTTTGGACTCTTACTTTAGTGACAGTATTGAATATATACTATTATGAAAAGACATTTATAACCTCTTAAATTTACTCTTTCTCTATCTGATCTGGCATTTGCTGCCTCTATGCTGGTGACCATATGTGTGTGCTATGGATCAGCATGCATGTGTTGCATGGAAGGAGGAAGAGGGCTGACCAACTAAATCCATCAGAAACAAATATGATACAGCACCAGTCTGCTACAGTGCTTTTCTCAATGTCCAGAAACTCTCCTTTCCATCAGGGCCTCTCAGTTCTGCTGCATTTTTCCAAAGCTCCATTTCCACCCTGAAAGAGGGGTGGATGTAATAAGAAATGTACTTTGTCAAGGTTGGTTTGGGAAATATTTTGGGGATTGAGTTCAATTTTCCATAAAGTTTCTCTTTGTTCTGTTTTTGGTTTTGATTTGTTTGTTTAGCTGGTTTTTTGTTTGCGGACTTTTTGTGTTTGTTTGTTTGTGGCTTTTGTTTTGTTCTTCCATAGGTGCAGCAGGATGGGAATTCTGGCTCAGACATGGGAAGTGTCCTTTCCAAGTGCATGAGGAAGTCTGTTTTGGAGCAGCAGGTAAGATGATCCATTGCTTGACACTGCAGAGGGTTATCCAGTATCACATAGGTCAAGGGGCCGTGTGTCCAACTTGTAAAATTTCTCATCTGCTCCTTTCAAACTGGAGGAGGAGGGAGTTGGTGTTCGTTGCCCCTTGTACTCTGTAGGATTTCTACTAGAGATTTAAAACCTGCAACTTCTCTACCACCTCAGCAAAGCCAAATGCAAAAGGTAAAACCTATCTCAAAGATCTGGAAAAAAAAAAAAAAAAAAAAAGAGTAAAAATCTCCTGTTATAAGTGAAAGTCCCTTCCTAACACACACAGCATTGGCTGCATTTTATTTACAATTTCACTCTGATATTTTTCTATCTGAAGTGGCCACTCAAGCTAATGTGTACAAACCCCAAGAAATCACATTTGTATGAGTTTTCTGACTTGCTGTTCAGTGGTCTGCAGCTTTTTCATACCACCTGGAGATAATTTAAGATGTTGGTAATTTTCAGTAGGTGCAGGAAGTGTGTGTCAGTTGTCAGCATCTGCTGCTCTGTTATGTACAAATTCCTCATTTCTGGGCATAAAAAACCCCCAGCAGTTTTTTAAGTGAGACACAGGTAAAACAATGGAATCCTAAATGCTGGAAATGACCTTTAAGATCCTTGAGCCCAACCAGCAGCCCATCACCACCACCATGTTCTTCACTAAACCATGTCCCCCAGTGCAATATCTACACTACTTTTGAAAACTCC
This sequence comes from Orthonyx spaldingii, assembly GCA_013397795.1. Lineage (NCBI taxonomy): Eukaryota > Metazoa > Chordata > Aves > Passeriformes > Orthonychidae > Orthonyx > Orthonyx spaldingii. Next base: position 3,146,025 of record VZTJ01003580.1, read on the forward strand.
AAGGATGGTGATTCCAGCACTTCCCTGGGAAGCCTGTTCCAATACTTTTCAACCATTCCCATGAAAAACATTTTCCCAATATCTAACCTAAAAACCTCACATGGTGCAATTTGAGGCTGTTTTGTCCTGTTCCTTGTTACTTCGGAGAAGAAACTGAGCTCACCTCATCAAAAGCTTCTTTCATAGAATTGTAGAGAGTTACAAATGTCCTCCCTGAGCCTCCTTTTCTGCAGCCTAAACAACCCCAGCTCCCTCAGCCACTCCTCATCACACTTGTGCTCCAGACTCAAACCCTACTGTCTTAAATTAATGTGGGGGAAAAAAAAGGTGAATTATATATTTTTTCACAATAGCTGACATTTTTATTAAAAACCACATAATTTTCTAAATATTTCATGTGATTTCTCTTTCCAAATCTACTATTAATCAGTGGGATAAAATTTAAAATAAACTGTTTCCTGTTTTTGTTGGAATGTTTTAGTGTTCCTGGTCATGTGAGTTGCAGGGAATGTGTAAACTGGAATTTGAAGCAAGGATGGCATAATACATTTCAGGATACACCTTGACAGAGGCTTTAATTCACTGCAGGTTCGCTCCATGTGGAATCTCTGTATTTTTATGACATGTACAGTTGGTTGTAATGCCATACTGGGTATCATGTATAACATCAAAGAGCTAAGTAAGTATAAAGGTATGTTGTATTTCTTCACTTCATGTCAACAAAATCCTTTTCAACCTTGGATACCTCCTGCCTAAAATCTTTAGCTCGTCTTGCACTTCTGTTAGCAGCATTTCTGTCCAAAAATAATATTTGTAACAGGAAAATGGAATGACTAGGATATCTTTTTTTTGTTGTTTTTGTTATAGTCTTAAATTATTTAACTCTTAGGTGTCCTTGGAAAGCAGACAAAAGTCTACCAAATAAAGTTAAGTTCTTGGAGTATCATCAGCTTGCTTTCCACGCTGTCATGAAGTTGTTTTCTTAAATTGGGCTGCTTCCCAAACAAAATTTTCCTCTACTGAGATAACGTCCCACAGCAGATTTTCTGAAGCCTTCAGAGATTATTCCTGGGCCAGCACTGCAGGCTCTGCTGAGCAAATCGACACAGGGTTTTTTGTGGACAGGACCAAGCAAGGCAGAGAAAAGCCAGGTGCGACCTGGGAGTTGTGGAGATGCTTTCACGAGGTACATGAACCCAGGGTGACAGGTCCTCCTGAGGAGGAGGGATTGCTCTCAGTGGCATCCTCTGAGCAGTATGTAGCATGGGTAGAATCACATAATCATGGAATGGTTTGGGTTGGAAGGGAACTTAAAGCTCATTTTGTTTCAATCCCTGCACGGGCAGGGACACCTTCCAGCAGAGCAGGCTACTCCAAGCTCTGTCCAACCTGGCCTTGGTAGACTGAGCATCTGAATCCTTTAGGAAGGCTGCCTAAGTAAAGGAGTCTGGATGGGAGAGCCCTACTGAACTGCTGTTTGCTGAGCTGAGGTGTACACTTATGGGAAAGGTGTGGACAGGCCTGGATCAAACCCCTGTATTCTCTGCTTCCTTTGGAGGTGACCCTGAAATTCCCCAGGCAGAGGAACGATCGAGTTGCCCTCCCCAAAAAGAAGACAAAGGGAATGATTGTCCAACCTTTGCCCGTGCTGATGAGTAGTTACCATTAGCTGGCAAAATGTGTCAGGAGCTGGAAGAGATTTTGTTTGACCAGATAGTTTAAAATAGTGGTTGGAATTGAAACCAGCTGCTGCAGATACTGGCCTTTGCAGTAATGCAATTACAACAATCTTTACACTTTCTATATTGCTGCTTTTAGCAAGGCAAGTGACTTTCAGAAATTTATTTTTGTACAGTGGATCTGAAAAGCGCCCATCTCTGAGGTGGACAGATGCCAGTGGGGACATCACGTATCGTGTAACATATTTCAGCTCGAGGCTCAGAAATGTCACAGGATGCACAGAATCCTTGAAGAACAGAGAGGACCTCAACTTCTGATGTGTCACTCAAAGGAGAAGTTGCACATGACACATAGGTTGCTTTATACCACTCTGTAACTTGGTGTGCTTATGCAAAGAAGTGCATGTGGGATCGATGGCATATGGTATATTAAGAAAGAATAACACCAGATTTTTAAAAAATGTATTCACCCATTAAATGGTGTAAATTAAAGTAAGCTGTCAAAATGACAGCACAATAATGCCATCTTTGCAATAGCACATACTGCAGCACAGTTAAATCATATCATTTTTGGGGAAGAATTACAGATGAGATCCAAGAAAAAATTGCTTTTGAAATGCAATTCTTTGTTAGTTAAGAATCATCATTGCTAGCCAGGATCCCCTATAAACACATAAAGCACAGAGTCACCGTAATAAATCATGATAATTTATATCACAGCTAATTCTGGGGAAGTAGCATCAGGGGTTATACTTCAGATACACTTCATATTACTCAAACTGTAATTATTTTCATTAAAATATAAAATTGCTTACAGCCAAGTTACTTGAAACACGCAGCATTGCACATGTAACCATGTACAAAACAGGGCCACAAGAGTTCAAAATAAGTAAAGTGTTAAATAACAGCACTTATACTTTTTAATTGCATATTTTTGCAGACACAATCAATGCACTTTTAATATTCCTTTTTAGTGAAACGTTGGACTGGCTTTTTCAATCATCGTCACGTTGATTAAAAGTCAATGTCAAAATAAACTTGAGAAAATACTGTTAGGTGCTTGTAAGCACAGCCTCTCTAATGGCTTGTGCATGTCAAGAGGGCAAATTTTATTCCAGGAGGAGAAAAGGAAATGCTTCAAGTTTGTGCAAAGGCGAGCAGTGGAAGGCTGAAGAGTTTGAACGTTTTCAAGTGTAATAATTTATAACACCACTCGCTCTCTAGTGCCTTTCTCTAACAATCTCAATGGGTTCTACAAACAGTAATTAATTACAGCCTCCAACACCTCTGAGAGGTAAATACAGGCAGTATGAGGTGCTCTTCATCCGCCTGTGGAGCAGAGCAACCCCACAAATCCCTGGAATATGCAGGGGCTGCAGGAGACCTTCCCTCTTGGCAGAACCCGGACACCTTAAATATATCTATCTTTATTGAATTGAGAGTCAGATAATGAGTAATAAAACACATCCTAGAGCCTGGGTTTTTTCCCTGAAGGATCATCCTCCATTCTCTGCAAAGGATGGGTTTTGTGCAGGGATGAATCAAAATTGGGAACTAACCATGTCCTCACCTGTTTGCTGCAAAAGTTGGGTGACAATGGTGGATGGTGAACAGATTTTCAGAAAAGGAAAGGAAGAGTGGGTTTTCAGATGTGCAAATGGCCCTTGAAGTCAGTGTAAGTACATAGAACTCATCTCTAACCCAAATTTTCAATCATTTTACTAGAAAATAATTGTAAAAATCTCCTGGTGAACATTTCTTGATGCAAATCTTGTCCGTTGCTGCAGATACCATGGAAATCTGTGGCACAGCTGCACCTTTTGTGTCTGTAACAAAACTGTGCATTCAGACTGCATGAAGTGCCCAGACAGGTTGACTTAGGACTCTTCTCTTGGATGCATTTTCCCAGATGAGTTTTCCAGCAACTGTTTCTCGCTGAAATTCCAGGTGAGTTTAGAGTTTGTTTTGAACCTGAGCCTGCTTCCTATGTTTCATGGTGCTTTTGGTGTCTTTGATATATCGGATCTTTAATTTTCATTTAAAATGAACCATCTCCATCCTAAGTCAGGCGGCAGTGAGTCCTCAGTCTGCTTGATATCATAATCCTTATTTCTCCTGAAGTGGACCAGTCCTAGTTATTTCTCTGATTCAAAAAATGGAGGAGCTGGTTTCCTCAGTCTTTGTTGGATATTCTCACAAAGTGGGGAGCACTAGTGTTGGAATTAAGGAACTAAGACACAGAGATTAGGGCTAAGTCTCAGGACCAGACTTTTTGACGTCTAACTGATGTCAGCAAAGCTGTTTCTCCCAGCTTTCCCATGCCTGTTGTGCAACGTTACAGGGAGTTTGAAGATGATATTCAGCAGTCTTTTCGGCATTTCAGAGGAAAAGTGATCATTGGGAAAGAAAGATCATGACAACTCTCTGGCACTATTAATTAAAGTGTTTTTATGGGAGTGAAAAATGTGTATAAAATCAGCAACGAGGGAAGGGATTTGAACTCTGGCATTAAGGCAGGGCGGTTGGTTGCCATCACTGTTTCCTGACTATGTCACAGTGAGCTTGAGTTGGAGAAGTCTCCTGTGCCATGTCCCACAAGGGAAAACCTAGGCTGGTGGGACCTGTACCCAATGCCTGTGGTGCTGCCCCAATGACAAACAACCTCGTGGAGAGTGAAAACACCTTTGCATAGGGATGACAGCTTTCCTAGGGGAACCTGAAAGTCTCAGGTAAATCCAAAATATAAAACTTTAAACACTGTCACAAAGATGAATGAATTTCCTAAACACAAGATCTCCGGACAGAGCAAAGCAGACCGGCACCTCCTCTACAGACATTCTCTGTCCACTCTCGATTTGCAGTAATTTTTGTCCATTTAGGTTAGACATTAGGAAGAAATTAGGTGGCGAGGCTTTGGCACAAATTTTCCAGGGAAGCTGTGGCTGCCCCTGGATCCCTGAAAGTGTCCAAGGCCAGGCTGGACAGGGCTTGGAGCAACCTGGGATAGTAGAAGGTGTCCCTGTTGATGGCAGGGAGTGGAACTGGATGAGCTTTAAGGTCCCTTCCAACCCAAACTATTCTAATATTCTGTGATTTGTTCTGTCACTTATATGTAAACAAACCATGCATAATTTTATCCCTTCCACCATTTGTTAATTTTAGAACCTGCACAATGAGGGATTAAAATAGAAGAAAACAGGTAAAATAGTGGAAAGCAGTAAAATTGTTTGAGATTGTACGAGATACCAGCAGTCTCCCCAGGAATGTAACTTTTTAGTTCAAGTTGACATTTAAATTGCATTTTGTGCTGGAAAGAAAAGTCAGTGGGAGAAGAAGAATATCAAATGAAATAGTGGCACATGTGGTGAGTCACATTTGCTATTATTTTGTAAGTATTATAAAAATATATCTGATTTTATTGGAATTGACAGAAAATTATTAAAAATTTGAGATAAAGTTTTCCTTTGGTAAACCATGCCTTACAGATGGCACATCAGAGAAAATTCTCTTCTTGTTAAGAAATCAAAACAGTTCAGGGAACACGGCAGCATCAGGATAATAATAGTTGACAGGTACAGTGGCTGTGAACAAACACCCATACCACGGTATCTGAGATACCATATTTCCCCCACTAAAATTAAACCATGAGCTCTCTTTGACAATGCTGTGTTAATTCTATGCCAGCATTTGCTTCGGTTTGGCTTAATGCTGCTTTAATTCCCTCACTAGCACATCCTTTTGGAGTTCACCAGGAATGTTTGGTTAGAAATCTCTTTGCACACCTCAAATTTATCCCAAGCAGAGCTCCAGCAAGTGCTGAGAGTAAGCTGGACACAGAGAGGAGAACCAAGTCCAACATAACCCTGTAGTAACCCTGATGTTTGACCCATGTGTTTAAGCTGTGCTCTCACTTTTCACTACATTTAAACTCAAATTAAGTTCTATGCCAAATGTGGCAATGACCAGGGTGGATTAAATATTTTTCCAACTGTGTGGATTAGGACAACAGTATTTTTATGATGATAATTTGCTATTTCAGAATGAAATCAAACTGATAGTAAAATTGGCAAAGTCCTAACATAAAATACTGACAAAAAAAGGTAATCAGTCTATTGTTACTTTTGTCAAACCCCTTGATTAAATTGGTGTCTAAAGCAATAACAGCTACAATTTATATTACAATATATTGCATTTTTATGCACAGTAGAGAATTAGACAAAATATCATGTGTCAATGAGTGCTACTTCAAGTAAGGTAATTAATTACTTCAAGCAAGGTAATTAATTCTATAATAAATAAATCTGTGGTATTAGATAATTTCAAAGTTAATGCACTGGTTTTTTCTCCACATAAGGCTTGAATTATACAGGACTCTCTTCTCCTGCTGACTCCCAATGTCCCCACCTCCCACAGGTGTTTTTAGGGGAAATAATTCCCTAGTTTTGGTTTGACTCAAAAATATGCATCAAAATTATAGCGACTGATTCATTCAGGGAAGGATTCTGTTTCTTGATGGGATCAGCCACTATGGGTTAGGACGTGGACGTTACTGTTAGGCTTTCCAATAATGCCAGAACTGACACGGCTTTCAGAGCAAAACAGTGATTCCAAAAATAAAAGGAGGGCTCTTCTACTCCCTCTTCTCCTTCTCTTGCCATGTCGTTACAGGGGGAAACCTGCATTCGTTCTGCACAGCAGAGATAATTACAGTCTGATAGTCTTAATGAATGAGTTTGTACAGAAATGTTATCACTGTGACAGTTGAGAACAGGCTGAAGCACATGTGTAGCGAGGAGACCAAAAGCTGTGCTTGAATATATATGAGAGCACAAGCCTAATTCTTCTTAAACTCCTTAAATTGTAGCCTGGGATGTACAGGAAGCCTTGCAGTTGCTCTCTGCTTGCAAATGTGAGGGGGAAGTGAAATTAGCATAGATAAAAGTAAACCTAAAAGATATGTATCTGTGCTGGTATGCAGAACGGCAGGGTCAGGGAAATCATTCCAAGCACTGGGCTTGGATTCAGCATATTCAGAAGGTAAAATATCAAAATTGGGGAGGAACAGGGAAGTGAGAAACCATGCAGTAGGAAGAAAACAGAAATACTGAATAAACTCCTAAGCTTTTCAGAATTACTACTTCCAGTGAGGAGGAGTGTCATGAGAGCATGGGAAAAAAAAAGGCCTGCAGAGCCCTAATTTTGGTGGTGCTGATCACCACTGTGTTATCTCCAAGAGCTGCCTCCTTCCAGAGCTCCCACAAGATTTCACTCATCCTTTTGTGCTACAGGCAGGGCCCCCGAGCAACCAAGGGTGTCGGGGCACTGCCTCCCACAGCAACAGCTTCTGCTCCAGGCAGGATAAATGTTTGAGGCACCATCAACCCTTCCCAGACACTTCCCCTCTAACATCATCTTTCAGCCTTGGAAAACAAGATGTCATGAATGAAAGAAACCACCAAACACAGTAAATTCTCTGAATGGCCCAGACAGAATTGTTGTCTTTACTAGTGAAAATGTTTCTTCAGTGAGATTTTCTCCATTATTGTGAAAATAGCACCAGAGAAATCAGAAAGCTCTATTTTCTCACTGATTTATCAAATATAATTCAGGCATTAGTGACCAGGTGGAAAGAAGGGGCCAGATCCAAAGTATATTCTGGGCAATGAGATTCTTTCCACTGACTGAAGTGAATTTTGGATCAAACATTTGGAAGTACAGGCTGAAAGGCAGCACAATATAGAGGAGAAGTGTCAAGTTTGATTGCTGCTGGAAGCATAAGAAAGCAGAGCTGCTGCTCCAGAGGCCAAGGCAGGAGCTGAGAAGATTAGCATGGAGATGACAAGCTACCCTGGCTCGGGGAGTCCATTGGAGGCTTCTCCTTGTGGCATTCCCCAGATCCCAATCTCCTCTGTTATGCTGCCTCTATAGAACCTGGAAATTTCTAAAAGAAAAAAGCATTATTGTGGCCTTCTGCAGTAAATGGAAAAGAAGTAAAATTGAAAATATAAGGAGAGGAAAAATCAACGAGGAAAAGCAACCCCAATCACCCTTCTCCTCTCCACCTGTGGTGTGTCCATGCTCCAGAGCAGGGCTCATGTAGATCAGAGATGGACTAAATCCAGAAATGTTTGCTAAAGCCCAGATAAAGCGGGATAAGGATCTGACTCATCGCTTCCTCTGGTTTTTGAAAAACCTAAGCTACATGGCCATGGCTTTTCAAATCCAATCCAACCCTTCCTTCCCACCCGGTGTCTGCTCCGCCGCGCGTTCCGAAGCGAGCTGTTCTCATGACTCATGGGGACGGTTGACCACCATTCTCAACTGTGTTCCTTCTTACACGTTTGGTACAAAGAAGGCAAAAAAAGAGATCCGTATTCCAGTTTTATGGAGACACAAGCACATACACAGCAATGCTTGATCTGAAGCCAGCTAATGGAGAGGATATGTTGAAACCACCAGGCATATTGTTATGAGGAGAACAATAGATATTGGCAACATTGTTTGATCCGTGTGCCAAGGGTAAAATTAAAGCCGTATGTTCACCCCACCAGACACAGATTGTGGATGGATGTTTACGTAAACAAAGGGTTTGTTAAACTGTGTTATCATTTTCTTCCCTTGGCTCTCCAACTTCTAGGCCAGGTACATCAATAAACTCTTTTCTGGAAGAGTCTGGAAGAACCACATCAAGAGCAACAGTTACACGAAACCTTGGTTGATTACCATGTGGATATATAACAATTTCTTTTCTTCCCTTAACCTCTTAGAATAGCAGCAATCACAGCCAACCCCTTTATTCTTGCAGGAAAAAAAACCCTCTATAAAGAGCCTACAGATTTTTCAAGAGAGCCTGGGGACCGGATCAGGAATAAGCTGTAGGAAAAGTTTTCCTCTTTCCTACCTGTGCTACCCAACATCCCAACCTCCTCAGCGTGGCTTGTGGCGTTGTTAAAGCAATTGGTAGAAAACGATTCTGGAAAATTTCCCGGAGTGTACAGCTGCCCTTTTAACTTACACCTCACCAACCCACCCCAAGTCAAGGCACCGACATGTGGTGTGCGCTCCTCTGGGAGCCACAGGAGCACAAATACAGCTGTGCAGATCTGGCACACGGGGTTTTTGATTTCATGTTTGCTTGCTGGCCAGGCAGCAGCGAGCTTTCAGGGAAGAATCACCCATTACTGTCTTGTAGGAAAAGAACAAGGCAGGGAAAAAAAAGGGCAAATTCTTTTGATAATTTATCAAATTTTCCTTCTTGTTGTCCAGCTCTTCCAATAGGAATATCCTGTTGCTTGTGCGTTACTGATCTGTGTACACAGAGTGCTTTTGGGGTGAATGATTATTGCTGGTCTTTATGGAATTTAAAAAAAAAATCCTAATAGTTCCAGATACATTGAAAAGTCTTTCCGTTTTTTGGCTTCACTTTGGTTGTCTAGCCATAAAATTACCAAAATTTCTCAATTTGAGAAGTTATAGGGGAGCCCTGATGTATTTGCTTTTTTCATTGTTTTAAAAAAAATTTTTGAGTGGCTGCTATATTTTAATAACTTTATTAATTTATAATTACTTTAAAAATAATAATTAAAAAAGCTGTTGCCAGTTGGTTCAGAGCATGAGTCTGGGACTATATACATCTCTAGCTACATCAACACAAAAATTCCTGATCGTTGTAAACCAGAATTAGATATTTATAAATGCCCACATCTTCGATTTCTTTGTGAAAAATACCCAAGTCAAAGAAACTTTATTAAAAAACTTGCAGGAACAATTTTTCTCCCTTTCTGCATGATATCAGCAGCTGCTCTGCTTTAGAAAATGCATACAGCAATTTTCAGGGTTATCTCTGTATTTCTGGCTGGCACTGATGCTTTTGGCAGAGATTACTTGCAAGGAAGAGTCTGCTACATCTTGTAGGTCCTACTTTGAAAACAGGCAATCACAGGTACTGAAAAGATATATCATCTTCATTCTACTCTGGCAGTTAGCAGGAGGACTGATCACTAAACTGGTCTAATTCAGCTCTTCTCAATCACTTGCAGAGATGAGAAAGTTGTTGGAGAGATATCACTGGAGGCTCTGGGATTTTCTTCTGAAGTCATTCTGAATTAGCTGCTAATGGGGAGCTTTCTTTGATAGCTCTTTTATAATTAAATGCAGCTGGATGGAAATCAACCACAAAGGGAACTCAAGTTTGTTTATCATTACTTCTGACTTTGTTAGCAGATGTTTTCTGAGTACCGTGGTAGCTTGTTTAATTTGTCTCTGTGTAATGTGAAGCAGGTAAACTTTGATTAATAAACTGACAAGTACATTCCTTAATTTATTTTAGAAGTTTCCATCTATGTCTGTTATAGCACATGTGCCAAATCCCAAAAGGAAGAAAATAGCTGTTTGTGTTTGATTTTTACTGTTATTTCTAAGTCTAAGGCCACATGAAAACGTGCTTGTTGGTAACACAGCCTTCACCTTTAATGGACACAACCACCAGCAAGTTTCTGCCATGTGTGAAAACTGCACGTTACGTTTCCCACTGGGCTATTCTGTGTTAATTTATGAACAAGAATTCACCTTGGTTTACAAGTTGTTTATTTTTCTATTAATTCCATTGGAAATAGCTTCTATTTTTGGGTTTAACATGTGCCCACCCTCCCTAATTGTGGTGACTGTATGTCCTCAGTCATGCACATGCAACTGAGACTTGATGTTGTCAGTAAACAGTAATCTTAGAAAAAATGCTTAAATGCAGGTATAAATGATGGAACTTGAATGCTTAAATGCATTTTTTCCTAAGTAAGACATCTACATCTATGTGTGAAATTCAAAATCCTGGCCGTAGCCTTTTTGCTGTGCAGATTGAGCGTCCAGTGCTTTAACTGAATTATCTGAAAATCCTGCAGTGTTCCAAGCAACATTTTAAATTAAATAGATGGTCCACTTCCTGCAAAGTGTTTCAGATTAACATCTTGGGGATAGTTACTAAAACTGCATAGGAAATACATATGCAGCAGTTGGTTCCCATACATAAGATGAACAGCTTCTTTCTTATCTTCCCTTCTGTGCTGCATGTTTTCCTTCTTTCTCTCTCTCATTTATCTGCTTCTAATCTGCAAGAAAATTATTTCTGCCTCTGTCTAACCTGATCTCCTGTATTGCAGAGCTGACTCTCCCTCAATTTGTAGCATTTATCCACTGCACTTTTGTTTTTTTTTTAATCTGCCCCTTCTAACAGCGAGGACTTAGACATCTGCTTCACATCACGGTGTAGAGTGTGAAGCATCAGGTTTTTGTAGCTGTCCCACTATTAAGTGAAGGCTGCCCTCCTCACCCTGGCCGGTGTCAAGGCCACTTCCCTGGGCTCTGCACACCTGATTTGGGCACTGCTCAGTGCTGGCTGGGGCTGTGGAAATGAGAGGTTTAAAAATGGAAGATTTGAGAGGAAAACCAGCGTTGGCTTCACAGGCAGAGGACTGCCAGCGTGTTGGGCAGAGCTGGGACCACCTCATGTTCAGGTGAGATAAAATTGCAGAACCTCAACCCAACTACCAGTTTGTACTGTCATCCTTGCTGCATATTTCTAGTCTTCAGAGAAAACCAGGATATTTTCTGAATACTTGGTGTCCCTCTCCACTTTTGGTACTTTAAACTCTACAAGTTCACAGTTCTTCATATTTGTTATAAACAGCCTCTTTGTTGTTTCTTGCTCTGCAGCTTAAGTTGCTTTTCAATAATTGCTTTGTAATTTTTTTTTAAACTAGACTTAATGAATCAGAAATAGAATTGACAATAATTCTTGCTTTTTAGTGCAAGCATATTGAAATGAACCTTCTACAAGAGAAAAAAATCCCTGTTACTTCACCTGTTAGTGAAAATACATTTTCTTGTGAGATTCTTTGTGTTTCTGAGGACTATTGAGGCTCTTTGATAACAAATTGAAATACAAATTGCAACAAATTAATAGGAGAACCTTTTTGACAGGTCAATCAAATCTAATTCAGTGGACCTTGTCCTGATTTGTGGCTCTTTGGTGCAGTCAGCTGTGAACCAGCATTACTTGTGTGCCTCCTGCCAACAACAAGGGCCCAGAAGTCAGGAATTAATTGCTGGGTGACTCTGGTTTCAAGGATTTGGATACCTGAGCTCACAGCCCCGAAACCTGATTGCAGGAACATTGGCATGTGCTGCTCTCTTGCTGCAATAACGGGATCTATGGGCCTGAGCTAATATTTTAACTACAGGGAAACGTAGGATATGCAGAAGACGTGTAGAAAAAAGAAAAACATTCCTGAGTCATCCTTTTTCAGAGCAGAACGAGGCATGAGATAGTAATACTGGATATTTTGCTCTGCCTTTACGTTTCCAAGACGGGGTAATGTTGTAAGCTCTCCTTACAAACCCCAGAGTTAAGGGATTAGCAGAACCACAAGGTTTCCTCTGTATTCACGATCCAAGAAGCAGATTAAAAAAAGGATATACCATTTGATCAGCAGCTTCCTGCATATGGAAATCCTAGGTCACCTTGCTGTTCCTTGATGTCTAAAGCCTGCTCTTAGGTTTCTGCGAGGAAAACGTGTGTTTTGCTACAGTTTTAAGGACAAAGACAGCGGAATTGAGCAGTGCTGGGCTATGCCAAGAAGTCGAGCGCTGAGCCCACACAGGTCACCAGGGAGGGTCACCCCAGCCTGGTCAGGTGGTGGCTGCTGAGATGGTTTTGTTTGCTGCATTTTCACACATATTTATTCAATAAGGCTTTTGTTTTACTGAAACTGAGAAACACTATACAGCATTATCCTGATTTTGAAGTGACAGTGCCAAGGGGACTTCAGTAAAGGATTTGAAGGCAATTGAATCTGAAAAGTAAAGCTTTGTGATTGCTTAGTTATTTTTTGAAGCCGTGCTTACATTTAAGATTTATGTACAGAAACAGACTATATCAATAGTAGTGAAGTGGTTTCAGGCCAAGCCTTTTTCAAAGAAACTTGTGAACAGAAGGTCATTTCAGAGTTCTTTTTTCTCTTGCAAAGAGACAAACACAAATCCCACCTCGCTGTATTTGTATAATATATAATACATTATTATGCTGCTGCATTTAGTAAGTGCTTGTACTTCCACCAAAATATCTAGAGCTTTATTCTTGATTATAGTGCACTGCCAACTGCAAGTAAAAGCAATTGTCATCCTCAGAGTTTCAGTGACCTATTAGGAAGATATAAATTGTGACAAGATTTTTTTTTCTCCTCTCTGTAAATTTCTGAAGCCTCGTCTTACACCATCTAAACCCCACCTTAAAAATACATAATACACAGATTTTCTGAATCCTCTGATGATACTACAATATTGAATCATCTTTATATAATTATGCTGGTGAATATAAAATATCATTGTTTTCAGTATCTTTCATGAAAGCTGTTTTGACCTTCAGATTAAAGGATCCATATGGATTTCCAAACGCAAAAGTTGGAGCTCCTGTTTTAAAAACTAGAGCTCCGGTTCGGCACGCAGACATCAGATGTGCTTCCACTTGAAAAAACACAATTGTAGCAGCCTATATCCCGTCTGAATTTTTCTCCTGGGTAAACTCTTATAAATGAGTGCATCGTGCATAATGAGGATTGGAGGTTAGCTGCTTCCAGTGAATTCCTTTTCAAAGTGCAAGAAAGAAGCAGAGCAGCAAGGAGGAGAAATCCATTGGTATTTGAGCTCTGTAGGATGAAGAGGTTTGCTGCTGGGGGAAGATCAAGAGGAGGCAGTAGGAATATTTTGGGCACTTCTGAAGGAGAGATGGAGACCATCTGGTAGAGAGGATGCTTAAAGGAAGAATGCCAGGACAGAGATAAAAGTAAAGGGAAAGGAAATAGTGACTGAGTAACATCAAAGAGCGAGGCTGACTATAGAGCAGAAATGAAGAAGTAGCAGTGACCCAACATAGGCAAATCACGGCACAAATGGTGACACTGGGAGAGGGATCCATAGGACTCTGTGAAGGCTCAGGGGAAAAACTCAGTGTTTTCATTTCAGAAAAGTCTCCAGGAAAGTGGTGTTGACATCTTTGGAAGGCTTATAATTTAAAACTGATGCAGTAAGCAGGGTTCCTGCTGTTTCAGAAATACTGTCCTGGAGTCTAATCCAGATACTGTCACTGTAGCAGAATTTCAAGTGGAGAGACGCCAGGAAGAATGTTTCTCCCCTCTTCAGCATCAGCATCTTTTCATTTGAATGATTTGAAGGGTATTAGAAGTTTCCGTTGAATCGCCTCCTAAGGCTCATGTCCTGAAGCCATGGTTGGTGTGTGGTCCTTCCCTGTGCTGAGCTGGAGCTGATCTCATGTGAAAAAGGGAGATGCTGGTTTTGCTTTGCTTCTGCTGAAGCAGAATAGCTGTTGGCCAGCCCTTTTCTCTTGCCAAAGCCTGGAAAACCTTTCTGTCACTGGAATTCCATCCAGAGGGAAACTGTGACAACCCCCACGGTTTCTCTGGGTAAAACAATGCAGAGCAAAATAAGTCTGATATTCCCTTGTGTCTTGGTTCCCCTCAGCATTGCTTTTCACTGGCCCTAAAGGCAGAGAGTCGGGGCAGGTGATAAACCTATTTATAAAGGCTGTGCTCCTGTCTCTCTCCACCTTCCTTCTTCCCATCTGCCTTTAGAAGGAAACTTTCTTCATCCTAGAGGAACGGTGCTTTTTGAGGCTAAATACCTTTGTGGATTCAAGTTCAAGGCCTGAAATAATCTCTTGGGCTTTTTTTTTTTTTTT
>VZTJ01003580.1:3161758-3186702 GCA_013397795.1 Orthonyx spaldingii
TTTTTTTTTTTTTTTACGTTGCTTTCAAGTACAGATGGGCCCATACCACAAGTTTGGGATCCAGATTTGGATTTGGACCTGACATTTATCAGAGTTTAGGAATAGTTGAACCCAGCTTCTGAGGTCAGGCTCTGGTGGAATTAATGGCCTGCTGCAAAGATCTGGATGAAGTGGATCTGCCCCACTTTTCAAGGAATATGTGTAGAAAATAGGAGGATTTGATTTGACCTATCTCTAAGGTATTTAAATTTTAAAATGGAAGACTTTTAGTGAAGTGGGAGGCTGTGATTATTGTTGTGCCTAAAGGATGAAATTGCATATGGGGATCTGATTGACTGAGTGCTGTTGGAGATTGTAACAAGAGACAGGAACTGCCTAAAATGGTTTCCAGCTTAAATACTTGTCCAAGGTCAATAAGAATATCTGTGATAAAGCATTGAGATCCCTGATTTAATATCCAGTACTTTTACCACAATAGGGCTGCCTCAGTATAATTCTTGACCTGTTCTAGAAGAGGATAAAATACCTTGATAATGCCATACACCTGGTGCAGAAAGAGACTTAGACTGCAAATGCTCTGAGTTCCTCTTCAGGCTACAAATCCCTCATATTTCCAAGATTAATGGCTTCTAATCCGTTTTTAAATGTTCCATGTGGATAGTGAAGGCGTAACTATCAAAACACTGTAAAATCATAATGTCTGTGTAGCTATAAATTACTGTTTTCAAAATGAGCTGGAGGTCTCCAACTTATTCCTAAGTGCAAATTCTTAGATGGTATAAAATTGCTCCAAAAAATGACTTGGAGCAAGTATTCTGGCTTTTGCCAAAGGGAAACCAATTGTGGGCCTGCCCACTAACTCCATTGCAGTGTCTGTATTGCTGACACTTGAAAGTGTCCCAAACAGTATAGATTGGATGGATCAAAATCATTTCAGATCAGAGATTGATTGAAAGACATGAGGCTTTTTGCACATTTCTCTGATATGTCTTGTGCTTTTCATTTTGTCAAGTTCTGAACTGCTTTGTATGAGACTGATGATGAATTCAACTCATGCTAAATTACCAGTTCCATGACAGATTGTTTAAAAAAAAAAAAGTTATATTGGCTTAGAATATTTTCCTAAGTCAAATTAATGCATGGCATTCCAGAAAGCAGGTAAAGGAGAACTTCCAACTCATTATTATTTGAGTTAAATACATATGCAATGATTACTTCTAAGGAAAAAAAAAAAAAAAGCATGATTTAAAAGATCATTAGGATAGTCTTCTGTGGGGCACAGAAAAAACTTTTACAGATGTTATGGGCTCTTTGGGGTTATGCTTAAATAAAAATTTGGAGAAGTGCCTCATTTGAATTTATACTCCCTTTGTGGTCCATCAAAAAGGATTCATCTCCTATTCAAATGATGAGTCAATATGTTAGTCAGATCAAATACCAGTAATAAGATGCTAAAAATGCTTCTGAGGAACAGGGGGATTTCTTTAACAAGCCATAAAGTGCTTTTTAATCCATTTTTGACTTGTTAAGTTCTTTGTGATTCTCACAACTGTTCCATCATGACGCAGTTTCAATCCTTTGTGCAGATGGAAAAAATCAAGGTGTAAACCAAGGGCAGTGCATGGATATTGCCTTTCCAACGTTTCCCAAAGCCACCCTGGTCCTCCTTGTACTTTCCTATCTCACGTCTATTTAAGACACTGGTGCTGGTGGGTGTTTTGGGTTGATAAAACTGTATTTGATGAGATTGCCAAATCACAGAGCCCAAGATTTGCTAAAGATTCAAAACAACATAAAAGAATGAAACCGTGTCTCTTCCATACAACAAAGGTATGAGACTCTGAAGGGAAGAGATGCTCCTGGTGTCCTGAGAGCAGGAAAACCTGGCTTCTCAGCTTTGCAGTCAGTGCTCTCTCCTCTGCTCTGCAGAGCCATTTGCTGAGTTATCTGTCTGTGGAAAGCGGCCTAATATTGCAGTTCTGCTGCAGACACAGCTGCACGGAGCCCAGGGACGTAGGAGTTCTCCAGATATATCTCTCTATCAGTGGAAAGAAATGCTGAATAGATGCAGTTACTATGAAGAAGCTGATGAGGGGGTGCTTTTTTTTGCATATCTTCCTGGTCACATCACCAGAAGAGAATTCTCATGTGTCTTAGCTCTGAGTTCAAAGAATGATCCTTAACATTTGTCTGACACCCAGGATGTATTTCCTGATCTGCTGATGACAGTGGCAAAACCCCTCAGCCTGTTTTGCTTCAGTTGAAGTTTCGCACCCCTCACTTTAAGTTTTTTCCTTTAGCTAAACATATTTAAGTTTTGGGTTGTGAACTACAATTAGAAACTAAATAGCTACTAAGAAACAAAAAAAGTGGTTTTTATTAGCATTGTTTTCCTTCCTGACTTTGCTCACCTCTGAAGAGACCAGAATAAGTCAAAATTCAAAATTCCCTCCCAAATCTTTGCAGATAACCCTGAAAATGGCTTATGAAATTCCCCCCAGGACTTTTTTTATTTGTTGAACGCTCAATGTGTCTGACCATCCATATAATTTCTGATTGAATTTGTAGCTGATGACACAGAGTGTTGTGACAAGTTTATCTCTAAATTTTGTGTGGAACATGAAGTGCAAGCCCACAGCATACTTTATTCCATAAAAGTAAATTAGTTCATTCATTAAAATAAGTTTTGCAGGGTTAGGTCTCTGAGTACCAACCATTTGGGATGGAGAAAATAAATAGCAATGTTTAATAAATGCACAATGCACTAAGATTGTATTTATTAGTCTTTTGACATTTGTGTCTGGCTCCTATAAAGAAGTCTTTGGAGCTGGGACAACAACTGGTGCAGGTAAATTTCCTACATTGTGAAAGGATCTGGTATTTAGTTTATGGGAAGCAGGCCTGAGCAGATGTGAAAAGTTCAAATAAAGGAAGGCCAGATAAAACGCACTTTTGTGGCTGGAAAACCAAAACAGATGTTATTATTCAACCACAAAAAAATCTATTTGCACTTAAGTAGCATTAGGTGTCTGACTAGTTGCATTTTTTTTATTTTTAGTGAAAACAACAAAATGATTATAAAATTATATAGGCTGATAAAGTGCTTTAAAATGTTACCAATGGACTGAATAGTTAGCTAATAGAAAAAACCAAAGCAGATTTACAAGACCAATAGAAATATGAGTAAATCTATTTTTGAAGGGAAAATCAAGGAAGAGGCAGACAGTGGAGGAGCAACAAAATCGAATGGATTATCCTCTCTGAACCCCTGATGCACATCAGAAAAATGGTGATCTAAGATGGGTGGATTTTACACTACCCATAATCTTTTCTGGAGACCTGCCCATATGGAAAGGTTGATGCTGGCAGAGGATGACAGGTGCTGGAGATCCCCAGGAGCCCTTGACAACAAGAAAACATTTGCAGGGTGTGAATGCTGCCAAATAGTCCTGCAAATTATTTCTGATTAAAAGAAAATTCAATTTGGTTTCAGAAATGTGCACGTCAAGGAAACACCTAAAATAAATGGAATAGTACAGGAGAACCAAAATGGGTATTTTTGTCTGTGAAAACCTGCTCACGTGGGCAATGGAAATAATCTTTTTCTGGAAAAGCTGATCTGGTTTGTAGAGACTGTTGGACTGATGTATTTCTGCTCTTGATAAGGAACTTTTCTGGTCTTACTTGCTGGGAGTCAGAGGTAAACTAAGAGTAGGTCCTGTAGGCTTGCTGGAGTTGGTAAAACTTGTCAGGAAATTGAGGACTTGCTGGATATTGCTTCCCTCTTCAATGGGAAATGGAGTCTAAGACATCTTTATCTCAAGAATGGCAAAAGAGAGGACAGAGCTGCAGTTCCTTTTTGTTGCAGTTGTTTGAGTTGCTGCAGGAACGCTGAAGGTTTGCATGGTCGGGAGGATGTTGTGTAACAGCAGAACCTTTCCTCTTTGCACCGTTATTCAATATTTGACCATTGCTCCCCTTCTTCCCTGTCTTCAGCACCACCAGGTCTGATCCCTGTTGACCTCCCATCTTAGCTCCAGTCTTCCCATCCAATTCTGCTTCTTTTCCTAAGGTGAAACTGCCCTGCACTGGGAGATGGAGAATTGAGATATCTGGGACACGAGGTCTCTCCGCAGCCCTCCTGTTTTCTTGCTCTATTTCTGGGGAAAATTCAGGCAGGTCTGCTCTGAAGAACTGGACTTTTCAATGCAGAGATGAGTGGGATAACCAAAGGATGGCTATCCCACCTCATATTTAGGGTTAGAAGCTTCACTCAGTGAACCTGTAGCTCATTTATTCTCTGTCTGTTTGTCCCTGGAACCCATTGGTGCTGTGCAGTCTCCTCTCTCACATTAAGATTATGGGGAGTTACCTCTTAGTTTAATCTAAAGGTTATTGCAGATAATTTGGGGTCTTCCCTGGTCTTAGAGCTCTGTGGTTAGTAGTCATCAGTGATAATTCCTCTCAATATCTGGGATTTAAAAAAAAAGCATTGTAGCTCCTCAATCACACGAATCTTCTCCACTTTTCCCTTATTTAAAAATGCAGTGATGCCGGAGGCTACACCTTTTGGAGAGGTGAGTGCTTAGCCATGATTCATATATTTATGAACCTGTTGTTCTTGGGAAGAGTTCAAAACTGAAAAAAACCCACTCAAAACTGACAAAACCCCCACTCAAAATATGATTAAATATTAATTCTGAAGGTGAATGCCTGGTTGGCTTTGAGGCAATGTCAGGCTCCTAAAGTCGAAAATTGAAAGGTTTTTAAAGATCTGAAATTCCTATTAAAATCTGTGGTTTAGCAGCCTAAATCCAATTGAAATGCAGTGTAATTAAGACTTCCAAGGCACTTGGGGTTTGTTTCTGAGAAATGATGACCTGTAGGCAACTTGCAGCATTTTCAAGGGACTATGTAATTTTAAAACTATGAATACTGGTCATTTCTGTCAGGGACCTTAGAAAACCTCTCTAAAAATGCATATCCCTTAAGAAAAAACTTATTTTTTGTGGCTTCAAGACCCAACTAATATAGCTTCTTACTTGAGCAGGTCCTTCACATTCTCAAGGAGATTGTTGTTGAGATATTCCTGTGAAGGTGGGAAAAATATGACGTGGGAAAAGGTGAAGGGACCATTTGTCTTTGCCTTCTTTCCTAATGCAGATGCTAAGTATCCTACCGATGCAGAAGGGTCGGAGAGAGCAAAATGTGTAAATAATTTAATAAGGAAAGGAATTGTAAGACAGAAATTTACCAGAGTAAGGACAATAGAGTACAAAATGCCATAAAAGATAATAGGCTTAGATGAATTGGCATGTGTTAGTGATTATGCAATCATTCATTTCCCACAGATTTCTTTTTATAGGAAACCTTGGAAAATCCCTAAAGAACTGACCGAGTCATTTAACCACAACAGGTTTCTTTTCAACATGGCTGGGAGTGGGCGAGAAATATTTTCACATATTTATGCACTGTTGGCTTGTTTAGAAGTGCTGGAAGTAGTGGCGCAGAAGCCGACGGAGGACGGTGACTCAGCCCCACGCCGAGTGGGTCCTCCTGCCACCCTCCGTGTGGGACCGGGCAGCACAGATCCAAGTGGGAACACGCACATGTGATCAGGAGCTCTGAGGTTTGCTCCATGACTGGTGTGACAGGCACTAGGGAGGCTGAGGAGAGGGGTGTCTGCTCCAGAGAGTGTTCCCAGAGCCGGGCTGGATGTGAATCCCTCTGACTCGCAGGGAGCAGCTGAGCTCTCCTTGGTCACTGGCAGAAGTAATTTGCTTCCTTGCTGTCATGAGCTGTTTAAATACTTGTGTTTCTGACAACAATTTTCCTTCACCACTGTGCTAAGGAAAACAAGACCTTTAGCTGTGCCTCTGAGTTTCTTAAAGATTTTTTTTCCTCCTTTCTTTCTTTCTTTTCTTTTTCTTTCCAAACAGGCTGTTTTCCTTGTATTTTTCAGAGCAGCTTCTCACAGTCTCAAAATGTCCCTACTGCTTCGAGATGTGTCACTGGAGGAGTCACCCCTCATCCGGCTGCCTTGCTCCAGGGAGGCCTTGACCAATCCCTGCATCCTCATTGTGTAACATCTCTCTCAGATTCTCCTTCTGCTCAAGCTTCCTGGTGTTGGACTCAATGATCCTTTCCAACTCGGGATACTCCACGACTCCATGATTGGCTCTGCTCAGCCCTGTGGAACAAACATGCTCAAGCCACAACAGTGAAGAGAGGAAATGAGCAGGTTTATAGAGTTTTGTGGAGCTTGGTGGGCCCAAAACACGGTACCGTGGATCAGGGTAGGTAAAAGGGGTTTAATTACACTCATCTCATAAGAACGTTCAAGCACAAATTTGCTGGTATCACTCAAATGATCTTAGTTGGGTGACAGGTGTTATTCTTGTTTCTGTGTAAGTAGCAGTATGAAAGGGTGAAAGACTTTGAACTCCAAGTCACCTTAAAAGACTGAAAAATAAAATTATTTGGAGGAGCTGGGTGTCCCTCATGTTTCAGCTTTCAAATCCAGAATTCTGATGTACAAGAGATGTCACAAATCAAAACCATTCACCAGGTTACAGACATTTCTGAACATGAAATAGTTTATTGTTAAAAAAAAAACCAAAACAAAAGAAAGCTGCCCACCAAATCCTGCAAGTGATTAAAAATGGTCATTAAGAGCATTTGCAAATATTTATCTTAGCTTAAGTTAGATGGGCACAATTTTGACTAAGCCGTGATTTCTTTTTCCTTTGAGCTACATTACTGAGTCAACTATGAATAGTAATGTTTTGATTTTTAAGATACATTGTCTCTCTTCTCAGCTCTCTCCTGTTAGAGTTTGAATTGCAGTACTTGGATAGAAAAAGTAAAACAGGGTGAAGGGTGGTACTAGAGAGAGAGTTTGATCAACCCCTTCTCAAAACACCAACACCCTCACCAAATCGTTCTTCTTCCTTCAAAATATCAGCAAACAGCATCAAAACCTGCTTGCTGTCCTCTGCAGCAGGGAGGGCACCTGATAGTGGAGCTCACCTGATGGCTTCAGGTCATCCGCAATCATCCAGAGTAGGGAGCTGTGACTGAGTTTCCTTCCCCCACAGTATCTGAGCTGATCATGGTTGCATGAAATATGAAAAGCAGTCAGCTCCAGTTGGCTCAGGGCAGAGCTTCTAAAAGGGAAAATTTCTTGACAGTCACACAATAAATTTTAAAAAGTTGTCATCAGTGAAAGCTGTGCATGATGGTTCTCACCTACGTTTGATCAAAAACGGCTCATGATTTCAGGTTCCTTTGAATTGGTCACTAAAAATGGTGCTGCTACCTCTGTTCCTACTTTAGTTTTCTTAGAATTATACAATACTTTGGGTTGGAAGGGACCTTAAAGTTCATCTTATTCCAGCCTCCCTGCCAGGGACACCTTCCACTATCCCAGGTTGCTCCAAGCCCTGTCCAACCTGGCCTTGGACACTTCCAGGGATCCAGGAGCAGCCACAGCTTCTCTGAACAACCTGTGCCAGGGCTTCACCACCCTCACAGCAAGAATTTCCTCCTAAAATCTAATCTAAATCTACTCTTCTTCAGCTTAAACCATTCCCCCTTGTCTGAAGTCCCTTTCTAGTTCTCTTGGAGCCCCTTTAGGCATTTGAAGGGGCTCTAACGTCTTCCCAAAACCTTCTCTTCGTCAGGCTCAACACTCCCAACTAGCTCAGTCTGTTGCCATCCTTCAATCTTTCCATGGTTTTTACTTGTGATTCCAGTCTCTGTGCATGTCCTCGGTCACCAGCATGCCAAGTTTGAAAATCTTTTGCAAACATTTCTGAAATATTTTTGCAGTTAGAAAATACAAAGGCAAGGCAAACTCTGAGTTGCCCATCATGTTTCCCTTCGCAGGGCATGGGCACCAGCCAGAGTTCCTCTTGCAGCAGTGCACTGAACCAATCAATGTCTGTGATTTTAAAGCAGTGTTAATCTAAAGCAACGAGTTCTGAATAATGTTTATTAACTATATTTTAATGACTTGTCAGTTTTCTAAAACACATGCTGAAGTATTTTAGAAATCACTTAGTAAATGTAGTTTTAATTCTGCTCCCATATTCATGGGCTGCTACTCTAAAAAAAAAAAGAGATTAGAAGGTTCAGATTTAGAGCAGCAAATTGCTCTGCTAATCTGCAGGTATTTCTCTTCTTGATATGGCCACTAATGTCTAATCTTAGCAACACAGGCCCAATCATTGTGCTTTTTCATTAGAGCTGCAATGAACTGTGTGCCAGGGACTTGAACTCTGGTGACAAGCTGCTCCGAGCCTGTGAGCTTTCGTAGGAAAATGTTCTGTATGAGCCTAAAATGCTCCTGTTAAGTTTGTGCAAAAGATGGGGAGTTCGCCACATGAGCTCTGGTAGGAGCAGTATGCCTGTGAACATCTGTGGTGTCAGGGCTGGTCACAGGCAAGAGCCTGTGCCATGAAAAAATTTTCAAGCCTTTTAATTTGTTTCCATTTCTCAGGAGAGAGAAAAGAAAACCTTGGGAATTTTTTTTCCTGCAAAATATCGTGGAGTAAGGCTATGGAGAACATCCCCCCTTCTGGATGCTGTCGGCAACATTGGGAACGTCTTCAGAGTTGGGATTTGGACTGGACCTCCCACCATCCCTGGGTGTGTAACCATCAGGCTATGGGTGAGTCTGGATTGGCTTTCTCTGTCTTTCCTCTGGCTATCCAAACTCCTCATCCCAGACTTAAAATCCTGGCCATGGCATTTTTTGAGAAACAGCTGCATCTCTGCAAAAGTTTCAATGCTATTGTAGTTTTTGGATCACTGGAGTTTTGGTGAACTCTTTTTACTGGATGCTTTAATGGTTGTGACCTTGGTGTTATGATGTGCCCTGGTGTGACTTACTGTCCCTCTTCTTGGAGCATGGAACAGACCGGTTTTGGTACAGAGCTCAGTAACGAGACATGGCCAATAATGTTTATTTCCTTATGGGTTGGGGTGCTGCTCTTGAAAGGGAGTTATTTGGAAATCCTCACCTAGAGATGAGAAGTACCTCTAGGGAGTTACTTCTCAGGTGTTGCCGAGCATGGAAGTCTTGATAACTGCCTGTTTTCCAGTTTTTCCTGTTCCTTGAGATTTGCCTTCCTATACTCCTGCATTGTTTCCAGTATTTCTGTATTTCTGCAGCCAAGTGACCATGCAGACTTCTCCCACCCTGCTCAGAGCTGATCCACCTCCCCACAGAACAATCTTCTCGATCTTTATGGTTTTTCTCTGTCTCTATAGTCTCCTAATTTTTTTTTTCATAATCTTTCATCTTACTCATTCCAAGTATGTACCAGTTTTGATCCTCCCCTAGAAACTTATTTCTCAGTTCTTTCGCTCCTCAGACGAGGGGATTAAAGAAATACTTTGAAACCAGTGGTCATTTAACCATGGACTTTAGAGACAGTGAAGCTCTTGAGGACCAAAGTGGTGAATACAGCACAAAATCAGCCTTGATTTAATATTGTGAACTTTATAAGCCTAAACCTCTGCTTTCTGTTTTTCTGCTTGTACCTGTGGCCCACTGTGTAAAGAATTGAGAGTGTGGGGGGCATTGAAAGGCATCACTGTCACTTTCCAGAGCAGACTTCAAAGAAAAGCTCACTTTTTCCATTGCTTTTTATCTTCTTTCTATTCCTAGTGCTTACCCTTTTTTTTTTCTTCCATGCTGCCGTTCTGATTTTTTTTCCCACTTCTAATTTCTCTATTAACTTTAATTAGGCTCATGAGCTTGATCACCAGGTGGGTTTTCCCCAAGCTTCCACAGCAATGTTTTCCATCAGCAGTAGGCTTGCAAAGGAATTTTGTTAAGCTGCAGATAGGAGATAGGAGCCTAATGTGATCGGATCCGGTGTGCTTCACTGCTAAGTGTTTTTTATATCTGGTGAATTTGCCAGGAAGTGTTATATATTTAATTATTTTCAAGCAGGCAGGCTCAAGAGCCCCTGATCAGTGGGGTACCAGAGTGTGAGTGAGAGCAGAGGGATGTGGTGTTAGCCAGGGGAGTGATTCATACCTCTGAAGTTAATCAAATGCTTGTGTGTCTCGGGGAAGTAGCTCTGCATCTTCCAACTGCCTTTTTCTGGGGAAAATGCAGTGTAGGGGAAAAAAAAAAAGGAGAAAAAAAATTGTATAAAAAAAATCTCTGGATTCAGTTCTGGAGAATCTCAGCAGATGTGAAGTTCAGTGCTAGGAAGGAAGATTGGCACACACCTTTTGGGAATTTTGTGCATGGCTTTCCTGGGCAGGTTCTTACAGTGTAAGCTTTTCTTATCTCAAATGCTAAGTAGCATAAAATATGAGCTATTGGGGTAAATTGCAGTTTTTGTAGCCTTTGCTTGCTGTATTTGCATATTCAAAATCTGCCTTGGGTTTTCTTGCTTTTATTCTTATTCTTTTAAAACTGCATTTACCTGGAGAAGGGCTTAGTTCTGAGTGCACAAAATAAGCATTTTCTCTGCAGTTGACTTTAATCCTACCAAAAGAATTAACACTCAGAGCAGAAAACCTTCTTTGGGTCCTACAGGGCATTAGAACATCTCAGGTACTGGCTGCTGGTTTAATAAAAGGATAGGATTTCCATTTACTTCAGGCAGGCTTAATGTATTGTTCTTGTAGTGAGACAGTCAGAATGAGTCAGGAGCCAAAGAATACACTTTATAGACACAAATAATCGTAAATTCAGAATGTCACCTTTAGGCAGAGGCATTTTTATTATTGTTAGTGGAGCTGCTGAGTAGGTTTGATGTTTTATTCTCTTGAGTACTAAATGTTCCAGAGTACCACAGCCCTATCTTTATCAGGCTCACAAGGAGGGAGCACAGCCAAACTTGCTTCCTATACTTCTCTATGATTGATAGCAGATGGCATGCTTTAAAATAAACCTATCCATTAGCAGTCCTCAGTGTTTTTACTCAAGGCATTTACAACTGTCTCAACCAGAAAACACATTCGCTCCACAAGCTCGTTTCAGTCTGCAACAGCTGTACAGGTGCAAATCTTTCATTAACTCTTAAACCGTGGTGAAATAAACGCTGCACTGTATTTTATTTTTAGTGGAGGAGGTTGTTCTTCAGAGGCAGAGTGGATTCTGTTCTCCCTTTGCATGTGGCAGAGGTTCGTGTTAATACACTGATATTGAAATGTGGGAGGTTTAATTTAATTTTTTTCTTTTAATTTTTTTTTTTTTCATAGTCCTCTGTAAATCTTACGATGTTCTATTGCCAAGAGATACACGTCGCTGTCTGTAGATATATAGAAAAAAATGGTGAAGTAGCAATACTGAAGGAATTGTAGCTCAGGGCTGGGATTCCTGTGGGACAGCAGCCACCTCCTTCCCTGTTCCTGTAGCATCACCTGGAGTGGCAGCACTGGCAGTAACCTCATGGAGGAGAGGCTGCAGGTGTCCCCCACCTCTGCCTCACACTGGGGATATTTTTCTTTATTCTGGTTTATTGGAGAGATGCAGGGAGACAAACACTCACATGCCCACACACACATACATTTTCAACCTGATTCTGAGCTCATTGCTGGCAGGATACTCCATAAATAAATTGCTAAAACCTGTCCCTGTATTCCAGTTATTTTGCCTAGGTTTCTATGCAGTAGTCATAAAGGCTGTTAAAATTTATCCAGCGGTCCTTCCAATGCAATGAACTGCCAAGCACCTCCCCAAACATTAGTACACTACCAGCTAGAGCTTAAAATATTAGTAGAAAATCTTTAATATTAGCATTTAGCATTAATATTAGACAAGATCTTAAAATATTAGAGCCAGATAAAAGAGTATTAACAGGGGTATAGGAGTCATTAAGCAGAATAACCGTCACTGACTAAATGGATGCTGAAACTTTAACAGGCAAACCAGTGCAGATGATAAGAACTTCACAGAGACAAGAGGATCCTTTCATTTAAAAGGAAGTGGGAGAGAGGAAGGTTAGGGATTTGAAAGCTGGTAAATAAAACAACACAGCGGGAAAAGTTATATAGAACGTGCTGTCTTGTTAGTGGTGATCATGTCCTATGTTATTTCTCTTAAACTGAAAAGATAAAACAAGAAGACAGGCAATATTCTGTCACAAATAAATGGAAATTGGGGCATTTTTTGTATAAATCCAAAGTAGCAGGAGAAAAATACAAATGTGCTCTCAGCACTGTAAGTCTATGTAGGGTAAAGGAGGTGCTAAAATGATTTAGCATGATGGACTGCAGCTACCATGTTCTTTTATGGCACAACAAACAAAATCCAGGGAATTTGAACTTGATCCCATCGAGGTGGGGGGGTTATGCCAGTGTGGGGAGCAGACCTGCAGCGGGGCAGCCCCTGAGCAGGACTGAGCTCTGGGGTGGCAGCGGGGACCAGCCCCCGGTATTGCTCTGCCCTGCAAGCACCTGGAGGATTTGGTGCTAAATGAAAAAGGGGAAAAAAAACAAGGCCAGCTGTAGACATAAGAAGTTTAAGAGCATCAGTACTTGCTTCCAGCTAATCTCTCTTGATGACTCCTGTAAGCAGTCAGGGCTGGTCGTTCCTGTTAATTATTCAAAGCCCCACACCAGTTTTGCAGCTGAGTGGTATAAGAGGATGTGCAGTGTCCCCATTTCTCAGTCTGACTGGGGGAAAGGCATGAGCCATCACTGAGTGACATCCTGTTTTCCACACGGGAAAGGTGAGACTGGGAGAGGCAGCAGCTGATCCCATTCCATAGCCACGTTGTCACCATGAAACCTCACCTCTTCCTGGAGGGTCTGAGGAGCTGAATGCAGGGCAGGACTCATCAGGGCCATATCTTAAAACTATGAATGTGATGGCTTTTTCTGAAGGATCAGGACTGCATTCTTGCACGTAGATTAATAATCCAAAAATAATCCAAATTACATTCATTAGTGCTTCACCACAGGAGGAAACAGGGAGAAGAGCAGGCACCCTGAGATCTACATGGTGTCCACCATATCCTTGGGCTGCCAGACACCAAAGGGTCAAGACTGCATATTTTCTCCTGTAAGAAGGATGGGGACAAATTTTTAGCAGGGCCTGTTGCGATAGGACAAGGGATAAACTGACAGGGGGTTGATTTAGCTTGGAAATAAGGAAGAAGTTTTTTAATAAGGGAGGTAAAACAGTGAAAAAGGTTGTCCTGAGAAGTGGTGCCTGCCCTGTTCCTGGTCAGGTTGGATGGGGCTCTGGGCAACGTGGTCTAGTTGAAAATGTCCCTGTTTGTTGAAGGGGATTTGGACTAGATGGCCTTTAAAGGTCCCTATCAGAAGATACAGAAAACTGTTCCCAGAAAACAATCTGCTCCAAAAGGATCCGTTTTAGAGACAACCCTTGAGACAGCGTTGGTATGTGGGATGGGTGTCTGTTGATGCCCAGCCTATATATATATATATATATATACACATACATATACCCATATTCCTCTTTATATAATTTTTCAGTTTCATTACAGCAAATAGAATTTATTTCATTATAACTTTTGGAGTTGATGATGGGGTTTTTTGTGTGATACTGGCTTTTTGGTGGTGTCCAGGATTGCTCCCATCTGTATAGGCACATCCTGTAGCCTGAAGGAGAAAGTCTAAAACACTTGTCAATAACAGCTGCTCTTTTTGGCCCACTGGTGGTGTGGGAGAAGACATCCCAAGTCTATTCCTGATGTGATTAGGAGCTTTCAGAAGAAAACTTTGCATAAAATATCTTCTACAATATGTAGAATCTGGTACTTTTAGTTGTCACTGACCTCACTGTGGTTGTTTCCAGGCGTCAAGGTGCACAGATGTCCAACTATGTAAATATTGGCATGTTAGTTCTTCATGAAAGGCAGGGAAATACCTCTTTTCATTTTTCTAAATGGGAGTCACATTCACTCCCTCGGTTAAACACATTCTTAAGCACTGTATGAGCTTGGGGCCAAAGAACACAGTTTATTATGATACCACACGTTACTGCGAATTATGTAGGGCCTTTATAGCAATAGTTTCATGTAGTAAAGGAAAAAAGAAAAATCCTTTTATTACCCCTCCAAACCCTTTATTTATTAATGACCTAGAAGGATGTGATGTTGTTATTATTAAGAAATGAACAAATTTTGCCTGGATGGAGTCCAGCACACTCGGAACTGGTGTTGCCTTCTAATAGCTCCTTTTTCTGAATCAAGGAATAAGTCCCAGTTCCATGTCTGAGCTGGTAAATGGAGGGTAGCCAAGGGGGACAGGGAAGGGGAGGGTGGAGAGGGGCTACACTTAATCCCCAGTGGATTTGCCCTTTCTGTGAATAAGATGGATTTCTGAGGCTGGTCTCCATGCCATTCATAGCAGTGTTGCCAGTAGTAAATTTCTGCTTGAAGAAACCCCCATGCCCCCTGCTTTCTTGCCAAAACTTAACTCAACTAAAATAAATCATATTTTGGAAAGCTGATTATACAGCCAAATAACAGAAAGGTATTGAAAAACTGTTGTGTGCCTAACATTAAATGAATATAAATTGGCAGTAAGGAACATGCACACTAAAAATAAATGTAGTAATATGGGCAAGCGGAAATAATGGAATTTAAACAAAAATGTATTGTCAAACATTGGGATTGGCATTCAAGCCCATTGCAGAACTTGCATCCATTGCACACAAACTTTCACAGTTTAAATGTTCTGAATTAAATTTGCTGTTTTATTGTTTTATTGTATTTCTTGGAAAACTAAAATATCATGGGAATGTAACATTCCCGCATTCAACTGTATAACAAAAGGTGTATATAAAGCCCTCTTTAAGGAGAGAACAGCTTGAGGCTGGGGGGTTTAAAAGCAGCTGAGAAACCAGGTAGAACTTAAACAGAAGCAAACCATTAGAAGAAGAGAGAAGCAGAGGGAAAAAAAAACAACAACAAAACCCCCAACTGTAGGAGAAGATTAGAAAAGTTTCCCAAAGGATCAGCATCCTTGAGATTAAACATTCCCATATGTAAGCTGACATTTTAAAATGTGAGTCTTATGAAAGATAAGAAGGAAATGGTGAGAAATGCAACCTTAAATATTTTGAAGCACGACTTCCTGTATTATGTGGCAGTTGGCAAAACTTTCCGGGGAAAGATGCACTCCGCAAAATCCAAGTGGTGAGGTGCATGAGAATTCCTCAAAGTTTCCTCCTCTTGCTTACTAGTTTGGAGCTCAAAAACTTCCACACCTTTGGAATAGCGTCACAGTATCCCTTCAACGTTGCTTTTAATCTCAAAGACAGATGTTTTAGATCAATCGCTCAAAACGGAACAGTTTAGCAGTCAGAAAACACTGTCAGAAAAGATTTGTTGTAAGGAAGACAAAACCGTGAAATAAAATTGAACTTTTATCCCCATTTGGATGGGAACTGCGCTTGGCTGGGAATCCCAAGGGGATGAAGGCAGTGGCCTATCATGTGTTGAAAAAACAAACAGATGACAGTGCTCTGCAGTAATCAAGCAAACACTGCTTCTGGGAAATGGTGTGATCACCATTGTTCAGTGCTGCAGGACCTAAAAGAAAGATAATTATTGAAGAAAGGAAGGTGGCCTCATGACTGGGGTGAGGGAAGATGGGACAATCTGCTGCCAATGGGCCCGAGTTCCTGCTGGCCCTGGAGAGCCCATGTTTTTCTTGTGGTTAAGGTATGACATAGCAAGGGTTGGGAGAGCATCTGGGCTTTGTTTTTCAGTGTTGTTGAGAATCAGGAATGATGAATACATCAGTAGTGGAGGGCGTCAGTATTTCCTGGATGCAAGAGCTCTTCTAATGACACATCTTCCCCGTGAGGGTGGGGAGGCCCTGACACAGGTTACCCAGAGAAGCTGTGGCTGCCCCATCCCTGGAAGTGTCCAAAGCCAGGTTGGACGGGACTTGGAGCAACCTGGGATAGTAGAAGGTGGAAGGGCCCTGCCAGTGTCAGGGCACGGCACTGGATGGGCTTTAAGGTCCCTTCCAACCCAACCCATTCTAGGATTTGATGATCTTTTTATTTCTGAAAATCCAGTGCAGATGTGGCGGTGCCACTCATGTAAACAGCCACAAACTTTGTGCATCCAGTCAGCAAAACCAAAGTGGCTTTTTCAGGGCAGCCCCAACCTGCTGGCCCAACTCAATATCTTCCTGCCTATCTCTGATCTTTTACAGCAGAAGTGTTAAAATGTACTCTTTTCCAGAAGGCCTTGTTTTGTTTCATGTCCTGTGGTGTCCTGTTTTTATGGTGAGCTCTGCTTGGCAGTATGTTTTGGTCTAACCATATTGCAGTGTGGTACCTGTTTGGAAATGGCAAATGTTCCTACCAAGAACAGTGTCTTGGAACCAGTTCCACCCCTTTGTCCTCATCCATGCTTGGGTGTGCCATACGCTTTTCCCTTGCCTTGTACTTCGCTTTGGGAGGTTTTTACAGAGCGGTGCCTTTCCCTGCCCGCCTCCCTCCGTATCCTCTGTGCTGGATGAGTTTGCATTGTGTGGTGTTTTCCTCTTCATTTATTGCAAACAAATCTGGTCTCTGCCATTTGTTTACTCTTATACTCTGTCTTTATGCCTTGGTATGCATTTTTAATTAGATGCGCTTCAGTTCTTTCACTGCTTGTTAACACTTTCGCATCGTAAGTACCGTCTCCACCAGTCCTGCAAGCCTTCTCCATGCTTAGGAAATTTGGATTTGCTTCTCCTAGCCATGATCATCATTTGATACAGAGGCTTGTTCCATGGCTGGCCTGTCTGCTGAGTGCTTACACTCTCGTTGTGGACTTTTAAGTTTGTTCCCCTACACAGCCGGGATAATCGAAGTGCCCTTATTCTGCTTAAAAATATTCTGCATACAGAGAAATAGTGTTTTCACTATTTGTCTGGGCTGTTTCCGGAGTTCAGCAGCTCCAGTTTGGATGCCTGACATGGAGAAGTCCTGGACAAAGCCTGCAGTGTGTGCAGATCAACTGCCTGCATTGTGAGAAGTTCCTCTGCACACGCAGAGCGGGTCCCAGGGATCAGGAATGCGCCGAGTTAGCCCTGAATGCATTGGCCATCAGTCCTGTGAATGGAGGATGGATGTGTCTGGAGGGGAATACTGGAGTCCCAAACACATGACAGCTTTCAAGAACTGCATCTTTCCTGAGTGCCAGTATTGTTAAAGCATAAAATTACTCCTTTTTTTCTTGGGTTTTTTTTTTTTTTTTTTTTTTTTTGCATTATGTATAACACATACGCTCNTTTTTTTTTTTTTTTTTTTGTCAATAGTGTGAACCCATTCGTGCTTCCACTGCTCTCTTTTGCCTCTGCATCTGACTCATGCCACAGGCAAAGGACTTCACCCTTTCCAACTCCCCTCTATGCCATCAGCTTTCTGGAGATGATCTGGGAACTGTGATGGAAAAACTTGACCCCACTCCACCCTTTCTTTCCAATTTGCCCACTCTCCTGCAGCACTTGCCTTGTGTTGCAGAACCTGTACAATCTCCAGGATTTCATACCCTGTGAGGGACTGCAAGGTTAAAAAGTGACTAAAATGGCTATTTCCATCTCAGACAGTCTTCCCTGACCTCGCTCTCTGGCTGGGGGTGAGGTTGCCAGAGGTCACAATCCACTTCAGAGTGCACAGAGATCAATATCTGCAGAAGCCAGTGCCTGGATTTGCTCCCTTTCCCTTGCCAGTGCTGTATTTCACAGTGAGGAGCCAAGAAACATTTCTCCTCCCTTCCAAGAAGAAGAGGGAGAAAAAAAAAAAAAGGAAAAGAAAAGGAAAAAGTCTTGTCTCCACACTTCCTCCCACCAGGAGGGCATTGTGTTTGGTCTCTGCTCCACTTTTTGTTATAAATTTGCATGGTGTGGTGTTTGCTTTGGCTGGTGTGGTGGCAGGGCAGCAGCTGGCACGCTGACACCACGACCGGCTCCTTTGCTGCAGGACTGGCCAGGGCAGGGTCCTCCCAGCCCCCTGCGGCATTGGAGAGAAGATGCTCGGTCTCTGGGAGGCTGCAGGAGGTGGAACGCCCTCTTGGAGGGTTTGGGATGTCGAGAGCTGCTTTTTGCCCTCAAATGTCACGATTTCAGCATTGGTGTCAGGAGCAGGGAGCTCAGTGCTGAGCCTGCAAAAAAGCATCACTCCGTGGAGCACCCTCGCATTGGCAGGGACACGGAGCACATGGACTAATGGGTCTTTTTCACTTTAATTTCTACTCTAAAATGACTCTTTGTTACTGTTCTCAGACTCGGCGCCAACCGTCACTTACGCCACACACCAGATCTTTCTTTCTTTTCTGCCCTTAGCTTTGCAGAGAAGCCTTTAAAGCAAACAAACACAAAACTGTGAGAAACCGAGGGAAGATATGGACTGGCCCACTCGTTAGTGCTGGAATGTGGAAACTATGAAGACATCTTTTTTTATTACCAATGCTGGAAAGCACAGTCACTGAGTGGGCTGGGATACAATTTATACTACATGCAGTAGTTAAAAAAAACTGCAAAAATGGGTGTAACCCTGGGCTGTGGTACAACTGGCCTTTCAGCCCCCACTTGAGATCGGGCCATCCCAGGGGGAAACTGTGGTTTGGAATAAGAGCATGCATTTAATTTCACTCGGAGAACTTATTGGAGTTGGCACTTCAAGAAAGAAGCTGAAGTATATTTTTTGTCATGATTAGTGGCCCCCTCACCACTACGTTTGATTATGTTGGAAGCTGAAAAGTTAAATTCTTATAAAATGATGATTTACAGTCCGTGATTATCCAGGTAGGGTGCATGGATTGCGCCAGCTTGGTCATAGGACTCCAATCTCATCCTATTTCATTGCTGTGAGAAAATAAAACTAGAATGTAAAAAAGCTGAAAACACATCCTCTGATTGCTCAGGGAATTTTCTTAGTCATACGTTATCTTTCCTAGTAGTTTCAGTTATTTTGTCTCCACTAAAACCCAAAGCAAAACACTGCCCTGACACTTTCCCCTTGATTTTGGATCCGCAGCGGCCGCATTTATTTTTATCTCGTGTCGTCTTTTCCCCTATGGTTATGCAAATCCTTGGAATAGGGGGCAAAGGGAAGAGGTAATTTTAAAGCCAGTAAATTCCAGTGGAAGGTTTCTTCAGTCGCTCGGAGCAGGACTATCCTGGGTGCTGCTGTGGAGATGGGGCTGACTCCAAACAACACAGGGGTAGGTGCCAAGTGGGGAGGTTGAATATTTTCCTTGTAGACACATGACTTTGCCCACAGGATTGAAGTCTCTTGCCTTAATGCTCTGCTAAGCTTCTTAGGAAGTACAAAGCTGTGCCTAAGGAAGCACACGTTAGGGAAATGTATCTCCTTATGATCAGCTGCTGGATAAAACCTCGGTGTGGAAAGAGTTTGGTGGTGGGTGAAGTGTGAGGCTCATGAGAAAGATCTTGGAGAAAATTAGGGGCATCAGCATTTCATTGCTTTTCCCAGCAATCTTTTGCTGTTTCAGTTAGAACTTACTGTATTTTGATATGCTTTCTTTTTCCCCTTCATTCTCCCCTTTTCCCCTATCCAGGGAATTATTTTGAAATAGTAAAATCTATTTTATTTCAAATTTATCTAGTTTATTTCCCCTCCATCCATCTTTCCCCTAATACAACGATATTTCCTTAAAGCTATATTTAACTCTTTTGAACAGTAGCAGATACTTAATGAATTCCCTGGCTAAAAATCCAGCAGGAGTAACACTCGAATGCGCTTTGTGAGAAAACACGAATGTGCAGGTGTACATGTGTGGGTGCAAGACCTGTAGAATCATAGAACAAAAATCATTAAGGTTGGAAAAGACCTCGAGGATCACTGAGTCCAACCTTTGCCTGATCTCCACCTCTTCAACTAACTCAGAGCACTGAGTGCCACATCCAGTCCTTCCTTGGACACCTCCAGGAATGGTGACTCCACCACCTCCTGGGCAGCTTGACCATCGTTTCAGTGCAAAAATTATTCCCAATGTCCAACCTGAATCTTTCCTGGCGCAGCCTGAGGCTGTTTCCTCTTGTCCTGTAGCTACAGCCTGCTTTGCAAGTTGTACAGAAAAAGTTGAAGATATCCAGAGTATATGGCACATGTAAGAGCCTCCTGCCAGGGCTGTGCTTTTATCCAGTGCTGGGTTAGTCGATGCAATTTGTGGTCAATGTCTGGAATCACATTCAACGCCTGTTTGCTCTTCCTTTGAGTACCATTGCACTGCTCATTACTGCAACGAATTAACCACAGTCCCTAATCTTCTGTGGGGTCTAAAGTTTCTGCATCTAGCAACACACAGAACCCTCTCCTTGCATGAGGTGTCAAGGGGCTCCAAGTGCATCCTTAAATGTTGCTTAAACTAGGATGAGTTTAAATATCCATTTAAGCTTTTCTCTGTTTTGGGGTGGGGAGATGAGGATGTGAATATAGAGTCATTTAGGTGCAGGGTCCCAGGTTTAGAAAACTTGGCCCATAAAATATATGCAGTGAGGGTGCTTGTGATTATGTAAGAAAACAAAATTCATAACTCATTTGGATTAATCTCTCAAGTTACTACAGGAGCATATTGTGTTCACATTCATGTTGTCTGATTATGAATTTATATTCCAGTTTTTCAACCTAATATATGTACACAGTTTAAAATGGCTGACAAGGGCTATAGGGTTTGGAGCATAAACTCTGTCCCCTACTTTCATGAAGCACCATATGGATGCCTGACCCTCCTTGGAAAGAGCTGAGTCTCTCCCATGTCAGTCTGCAGAGGAACTGTCCATCTGAATGCCAAAATAAATAGAATAAATTATTTCCTTCAGATACGCATTTGAATGTGCTCAACCTCAGTGCTCTTTTTCACATGTTCGGTTCATTTGTGAATTCTCTGGAAGTCGAGTTTTTTGTTCAAACTTTTGGACTCCTTGTGATCTGGCTGGAAACTGGAGCACATGGAGCCTCGGACGTAATCAGAAAATGCCGTGTGAAAACAAGGACTGCTGGGAGCAGCATCTTTGTAAAATTCCAGCTACTCCGAACTCGTTCCTTGCTGCTCGAGCCCTGAGCTCGCTGGTAGTAGGACTCTGTGTGCAGTCTGAATTGATTTCTGAGCCCAGCTATGGGAAAGAGTTAAGCTTGTTCTCCCCTTCTCGTTGGCAGAAAGTTTGCAGTTTAAAATTACATACTGACTCTGGTGTAGAGACACAAGAAATTATAGAGCAGACACTGTCCAGGACAACGTATAATTTAAAATGTACTAAAGAATGTATACCACATGGCAAAGTAAGTGAAGTGCTTCTTCAAATATAAGTGTTTTGCATAGAAAGGCTGTAATTATCCACTCCTAGGGAAATGTTTGCATTCATTCTAAATCAATATTTACTATTCATCTCTTGTGTTCAACAAAACAAGGATTTAACATTTTTTTGTTTTAATGAGGTACTAAGACTACAATAATACTACAATGTAATTGTCTTGATACAAAATATTGCTAAATTGTGTTGCTATTTCGGGAGCAAACAGTTTTTAAGAGGAGGGGTGTCCCTATTTGTGAAATGTTACTGCAGTACCACACAATTCAAACCCAGCCAAGCAGGGAGACTCACCAGTTCCAAAGAGCCCTTAAAGCCGCCTCTCTGTCAAGGCCCTTAACTGGGATCATTCGGGTGAGTCCTCTGTCTCCCCCCGAAAGTATCAGCCTCTTTATAATGATTCCTTTTCAGCTGGCATCCCAACAACAACAACAACGACGCGATTTCTTTCTCTGGTTTTCAGCTTGGGGGTTTTTTTCCCCCCTTCCAGCATCTTTCAGCCAGGCAGGAGCAGCCGAGGGCGGGCGGTAATTGGGCTGCAGCCGGCTCGGCACGCTGGTTCAAACCTGTTGATGTAAATGGAGTTTCCTGAACTTCACCCTCCTGAGAAAATCTGAGGGGAGTGGGGAGCTTTGCAGGATGACATCAGAGCTCAGTCCTTTTTCTTTTTCAAGGAACTTATCTATCTTGGAAAAGTTCGGTGTGGTACTTGGGGCAAAGGAAAAAAAGTCCTAAAATTGCACAGGAAAGTCACTGCCCATGGTGAAGGGGGGTCAGAACCAGATGATTTTAAGGTCCCTTCCAATCCAAACCATTCTATGATTCCTGCACCAGGATTGGGGTGGAATGAGAGCATCTGAGAAGGATCAGAGTCTCTGGGAGGAACAGCACATTTAATCACAGCCTGTGGCACTGCTATTCTGTGGTTAGGAGGATGTCCTTGCACCAAGCATCCCTCTCTTTGAATTTACCTGGCATGTCTTAAGAAGTAATTCTCAAACTTCTCCAACTTCAAAAAAACCCAACAAGCATGCATTTTTGGCACTGCTGTGGCTCCATGTGAATCAAATCAGATAACTGGAAACACTTTAGTTGGAAAATCCTTTAAAATCCTTTTCTTTAATCTCTATTTTTTTATTCTTGCACACTGCCCACCATATTCTAGGCTCTGGCCTAACCTTCCCTACACTAAATGCTTCTACATCTGCTGCTGAAATTCACAGTATGAGCATAGGCTCTTGAGTGGGTTTCAATCTTGTACTCAAGCGGATCGTCCTGTATTTTTTCTTGGAGTCTGAAGTCATTCTTGTCCTCTTAGAAAATCATGCACATAAATGGGGTCAATAGCCCTGAGAGAAGAACAGTCTCTTTCCCCAGCAAATGTTATTGTAACTGGTGTTTAATTCTCCAGATATCACTCTCAGTGTACTGGGTAACAAAAGGCTGTGTAGTGCCTAATCATTCAGCAGTGATCCAGGGAAAAAGCAGAAGGTTAAGAGCAAGTTCCTAAAGTCTGTAAAATCAATGGGACACTAGAAAGGGAACTGAAGTGTACCAGAAGGGACCTCTTGAGGGTCATTAAAAAAAGCAGAAACTGATTATGAACAGAGCTTTTACCCAAAGAACTGGAGGGGGCCAGCAAAATCATTCTGCTGCACTCCAGTTAAATGTCTAATAGTGGAGACATTTTCTACACAGCCCATAAAGGATAATGAGGATGCCTTTGATAGCTTTCAAGAAAGTTGTTCTTGTCAGTGTTCACAAAAACATGATGTGGGCAAGCACTCTCTGCACACACAGCCCGTGGTGATCTCACACAGACGGTGAAAGGGAAGATGGCAGCCCAAAACTCTGCATTCCACCCCTGAAATACATCCTATCAATTGCATGTGGGAAAAATTGGATCCACCTGACAATATGATGTAAACTGCAGTAGATGAAGCTTGGTGTTGTCTACCGGTTTGGTGCCTCACCTTGCTGCAATGGGAGATTTAAGGAGAGGTGACAAAATTGGGTGACTTCCTTCAGAATGAGTGAGAAATAGGAGTTTGTCCTAAAACTTATTGAAATCAATTGCAAACAGCAAAGTTTGGGTTAGAATCTAATTGTTTTCTGCTCAGCTTCTGTGTTGGGAAAGCAACCCACGGCAGTGGGAATTGGAATGTTTGGTTCTCCTCCTGTCTCTGATCCTGATCCTCTGTGCAGTTCTGGGTGAGTCACAACTTTGCTGTGAGTCATTTTCCCAACGAAGAAAATTAGTATGATCCAACTTGCAGATCTTACCGGTGTACTCTAAGAATGATTTGTAAAAAAAAAAAATTAAGTGAAGTTCTGTTTTTTACTGGTCACCTTAAAAGTAGAGGTCTAGCTCATAAAGAGCAGACTCTGCTTTGCTTTTAGACTATAGCACAGTTCTGTTGGGGAAAAATACCAGAAACTTTTCTAGTAAAAATGAACTTTGAGTTCTTTGTACTTCAGAGGAAACAAACCTTTTCTCCAGAAACAGGCGTTCACAGGGATGAACTGAATGTGAGTCAGTCTAACACTGCTACAGCCAAATTGTGAAACTTTTGTGTCATTGCTCTGTGATTCCAGCTATCTTCAATTAATAGAAAAAAATGCAGGAAATTCAGGTGGAAGGAATGCATGGAAATTGAAGTCAAAGAAAAATATTCGTTGTGGCCTTGGCAAAGTGAGTTTTCTAAGCTGAAGGAGCTTTTAAGCAATTAGCATCTGCTGTGTGCAATTACTGAGTGACACGCAGCCCCAGATGGAGGGCTCAGCAGCCAGTGGCCATCTGGATTTCGGTCTTTATCAAGGGTACACTCTATTCTGGCTTTACCTGGCCCAGGAGGCAGCCCTCCCTCTGCCCCATGTTGCACAGTCAACCTTGAGTCACTGGTGGGGGAAGTAGTGAGACAATTCCTCCAGGTCTCTCAGGTCCAAAGCTTTCTGAAGTCCCTGGAAAGATCATGACTGGAGCTGTTGACCTCTGAATTGATGCATTGCCCCCACTTTTCCAAAATGAGGTAAGTTACTCGGCTGAAATCCACCTCTGAGCTGTAAAAGTGGCTTGATGTGCACCAGCCTCTGTAGGGACATATGGCTTGGGAGCCTGAGCATCTGAAATTACAGAAAGAAAATCGGCTCTTAAAAGGAGAATTTTGACAGCAGGCTTTTTTATTTACAAAAAAATGCAATTAAATTTTTCTTAGAAGTGCTGAGAGGTATCAGACCCAGCCACAGAGACTAATTCTCTGAAGTAATGTAGTTTTAAAAGTGAAACTATAGTTTAGTTTGTGAAATTCAAAGAATAAAAATCAAAACCAACTGACAAAGGGTTTCTGACTACTCTGTAACTAAAAATGGGCCAGCCTCATTTGGTCTGTTTAAAATTTGTGAACCCATAATGCTCATATGCCAAGTTCAGCATGATGAAAATGAAAACGGTTGAGGTATAAACCCTTGGAAAACAGGGTTTATAATGGAAACAGTAATTGACTCTCAACTACCGCATCAAAAATACAATGCTATAATACAAAGCCTCGTTCTTGGGATCCCAGCTCTGCTTCTGACCTCAGGTTGGCAGACAAACACCTCACCACAGAGCTAACTAATGGTTATAGGTTTGGAGTTTTTGTTGTTAGTTGTTTCTTTTTTTTTTTTTTTTT